>JAVQJG010089265.1:0-15146 GCA_036024015.1 Craterocephalus amniculus | reverse complement strand
ACGTCTCTGTTTTCCTCTTCCACAGACGGTAGCCACTCGCTGCTACCTTCCCCTGCACACAGGCTGCTGCTGCTCTAAGAAGTTGCATCAAAATAAAAACGGCTTGCTTTAAAATTTTTATGTTTTAGATCATTACGATGAATAATTAGAATAAGCTGCGGTTCTTAGCTGAGCTCATGTTGTATTGCACAAGCACACCCCATCATGAACTACTCATATTTGCATTAGTTTTAGAAAAATATATAATTATACTGTTTTTAGGCCTACATAATTTTAAACATGCTCTCTGTTTAAAATTAATAAATAAAGGAAAACTAAATGAGGCAAAAAGGAGTTTTTCCTTTTTTAAAAAAAAAATGGGGCGTGGTTTTTCGGTTGGGGGAGAGGTAGAGAGGCATTGATTGACACGGGCTATGTTTTGGTTCGAGACAGCTCCACAGTACGCCGCCTAACAGCGAATAAAATCGCTTTTGGCTCCTTTAAGCATAACTAACTCGTTACAACTCTGCCAGCGATGTCATTGGCTAGCACACGGATTGCATCTTAGAACATGCTGTCCTTGCATAATCCCAATACATCACAGGTGCATTGTTTCTTATCTAAAACCTGATTAGTGTCAAGGACCAAATTAAGCCCAGCAAAAGAAGCTTAAAACTTGTAGAAGAATGAATGAAAAATACTTGATTAATCCCAGAGGGAAATTCTAATAAAAAATACCTGGACTAAATATTTGAAAAACCTGACAGCCATGTGGAGTTTATCTTTGAAGTGTAAAACCTGAAACGTCGATCTGCTGCTCTCCCCGGGATCTAGGTGACCAAGGTGGAAGAGTTCTTCAGCTTGTCTCACTGCCAGCTGCTGGAGCTCATCAGTCAGGACAGTATCAAGGTGCTCTGTGAGTCTGAAGTGAGTGAACATATCCTAATAAATCATCTGATTCCAAAAGATAGAAATGACCTAAATGAAAAACTGTAAGCTGATTAATTGAAATGAAATCCCATCAGGTATATAAGGCCTGTACAGACTGGGTGCGCTGGGACACAGAGGGCAGAGCCCAGTATCTGCATGCACTGTTGAATGCCGTCCATATTTATGCACTGCCTCCAAAGTTCCTGAAGAACCAGCTCCTGTCTTGCCCCATCCTCAGCAAGGTAAAGTGCAGCCTTAAGCCTGCAGCCACGTGTGTGCTGAATTTCAAATTGTGTCTTCTTACTTACACACAATTTAAGACTTTAAATCTTCATTATTTGTTAGTGTTTCTTTAAATGTTTCAGTAAGTCTTTAGTGATTAATTATTATGTCACAAACTCTTCACAGATTTTTTGTTTTTCTGTGTGACTTTAGGCCAACTCCTGTAAGGACTTCCTGTCTAAAATCTTCCAGGAAATGACACTAAGGAAGCTTCCCCCTGCACCAATCCGTGGTACCCAGCTCATTTACGTGGCCGGCGGGTATGCGTCCCGCATATCTCCAACACAAACTTATTCTGACTTTACTCTGCAGACTAAAGCAAACGTGTTTCTGCAACTCATGCACACCAGACTGTGTTATACTGGCCAGATTCACCTACAGAAAGCAACTTCTTCTGCCTCCTAGTGGCCTCAGCAGGTCTCCTGTGCAGAGGAACCTGCTTTTCATGCCAGTTTACGAACTATCCAGGTTGTCTTATTTGTTTGGGGAAATTGTATCTTGACACTTTTCTCTGAAAAATTGGGTTGTTTTTTCTTCTTATAATTCTCATTAGTGTGATTTTCAGCAGTTTTATACGATAAACAGGTAAATAAATGCTCTCTTCTGACTCTCTCCTGGATGACCGAGCTTCCCTGAGGGAGAGCCCAGACCTCCTCCAGAGGAACTCACCTTGGCTGCTTTCACTCTCTACCCACATAATGTGACCATAGAAGTTAAATGGACCAGTAAATTTAGACCTTCACCCTGTGGCTCAGCTACTTGTTCACCAGTACAGACCAGCATAGTGAAAGCTGCACCAGTCCCCCTGCCAGTTTATGCATAAACAAAGAAAGAAAAATATTCAACTGTGACATTCTTCCAGGAAAAACTTAACTGGAGGCTTTCCTCTTGATTAATGATCTACTCCTGCGCTCAGATACCGACAGCATTCACTGGCCATCACGGAGGCTTATGATCCCCGGAGGAACATCTGGCTTAGACTTGCTGATATGGGGACTCCGTGCAGCGGCCTGGGGGCCTGCACGCTGTTTGGGCTCATCTACACTGTAGGTCACATCCTTGAAAGTCATTAAAATTCCCAAACTTCTTCGTCACAAATCAATGTTTGATTTGTAAAAGTTTGAACGGAGCAGTAGAATTTTTGGTTTTGTTATTTCAGGTGGGAGGAAGGAACCTGTCACTTCAAAATAACACTGAATCCAGCGCGCTGTGCTGCTACAACCCAATGACCAACCAGTGGAGCCAGCGGGCCTCCCTCAACATCCCAAGGAACAGGGTCGGGGTGGGAGTGGTGGATGGCTGCATCTATGCTGTGGGGGGCTCCCAGGGCTCCGTGCATCACAGCACAGTGGAGAGGTGAGGTGTTTCTGAATTTTTATCATGTGTGTGAGGATTTATTTATCCAAAAGCAATTCAAGACTTTTTCTTTCCCAAGATGAATGTAATGAGCACTGATTTTTTTTCCTCCTGCACACTTTGTCTAAGCTCAGCCACCTCAGGGTATGTCTGTAAGGCATGAAGGAGATGGCATGGATAGTTCTGCCAGCCGAAAAGCACTTAAGAGGTTTGCTATTAGCCAAATCAGACAACAGCACACACTCTTAGAACATGTTGAGACAAACGTCCGAGGAATGTCAATCTGCATGGGAATGCTATACATCTTCTCCCTGCCAGAAGTTTCACTCCTCCATAGGTGTCATTTACTGGCAAATATTTTTTTTGCCAGTAAATGAATTTTTTAAACTATAAATCTAAAGAACTTTTCTTTATGTCCTTAATCTTTTTTTTCCCCTTAGGTTTAAAAGATACAGATTTCTAAAGGACGTGAGTCACAAAAAATCTTTCCATCTATTGATGGATTTCCTGCTGAACTGGATTCTGTTGTATCATTTGTTGCTGAAATGTTTCTCGGCCAGGTTCACCGTCATCACAAAGAGTTGAAACTTAAATTTGACCTGTATCTGTAGGGTATGAGGTAGTATCAGCTGTCCTCCTATCTGCAGTTCCCAGCTGCTTAAGCCCAAAGTAAACATCGGGGCCAACATCCTTTAAATCATTAACCGGAGCACAAGCGGCCCATTCTGTCTTGTCTGGACTCACATCTTTATTCCCGTCACATCTTGGAGAAGTTTGGTTTTTTATTATCGTTTCAGCTTTAAATGAATTTTGAAGGTATCCATATTCAAGTTCCTCCTGTGAGTTAAATAATGTTTGATGAAGATGAGGATACACACAAAAAAAGCTGATTAAGAGGCTTGTAGATACATGGGTGAGCTGAGCTTGATCTTAGCCTGGCTTCCATAAAGCTTGTTAAGAGTTACTAAGGATGTCTGTGGTTTAACCTAATCCACTCAGTTTTGACTGGCTCCTGTAGACTGAGAAGGTTTCTTCACACCGTCAGTTTAAAGTCAGCAGCACTGACACATATGTCTTCCAACGGATCATTACGTCGGTAACGGATCACCACCGAACTGAACGCTGTTTGCTTTGTAGGTGGGATCCAGAATCCAATCGCTGGTCCTTTGTCTGCCCGATGACGGCGGCTCGTCTGGGGGCCGGCGTGGCAGCATGCGGCGGGGCGCTGTACGTGGTGGGGGGTTATGATGGACAGAACCGCTGGAACACGGCGGAGAAATACCAGCCCGACACGAACAGCTGGCAGCAGCTGGCTCCCATGAACACCGTACGTAGCGGCCTGGGTAAGCTGCCTTTATCAACTATGAGACAGATCTGTGCATGTGTTTGTGTTTGCGCTCACTAGTCTGTCTTTCTTATTATCTTGTCTGCTATCTGACCTTTGCCCAGTGTAGAGGCTCTAACCTGCAGCAAATTAGCTCGAAACATTGGGAAACCGCCTTGTGCTGTTCCAACATAATAAAATCTGACTCAGCGCCTCTTCCTCAACCTTTTGTTCAATCACTCTGCTGACTTATGCAGATAACAGAAAAATAAAACCGGCTGAACTTTGCACTGTGTAAAAATTACTCATCTAACATTTTAAAAGGGTAAATACTCACCATCGCTTCTTTGTCTGTTTGTTTTTTGCAGGACTGGTGTGTGTGAACTCCTTTCTGTTCGCCATAGGAGGTTATGATGGACAGAACCAGCTATGCACGATGGAAAGTTACAACACAGTCAGGAACGTTTGGGAGCCCAGGGCATCCATGCAGCACTGCCGCAGCGCACACGGAGTCACGGTCCACCAGGGACGCATCTATGTCCTCGGTCAGTCTCGCCACTGATGGCCATGCCCTGCATATATGCTGGTCGTTCTCTAACTGGTGCACAATTAACCTTCATACTAAAAATGTTGAGGGCTTCAGACAAAATAATCAGATAGGTAAAAAGTTGGAGAAGGCTGTCTGCATTTGTTTTGTATGACCATGGTGAGATCCAAAAGCTGTTTGAGCCATTCATGTCTCAACAAGTTCAGCCTAGGAAAGGAAAGCAAGATGCCACAATTTTCAAATGAAGTGCCTCTACCATTAGAAGGAGACAATTTTATGGGGTGTGTGCAAGGAGGAAACCTGCTCTAAAACTAGACGCTGAGTTTACCAGAAACACTTGCATCCAAGCCAGAACTTGTCATATCAACATGCTCAGGGCAGATAAAAACGCATATTTAACTATACGGACACAGGAACAGGCCATTTTGGGGGCAAACCAAAGACTTAATTAGAGCAGAATAACTGCTTTGAAAGGTGGAAAGAAGCGAGGTGTCATGGTTTGTCCTGGTTAATCTACCATAAATTGTATTAGAGGTAGTTTAATGAAAATATGACAAAAACTCTTGTATTACATGACATTGACTCTAATTTCCATCAAATCCTCCAAAGAATGGCTAGTAAGAAAATAAATGACTGTCCCAATTAAAGCCTGACCAGGATCTCCATCATTTTGCGACAATGTACAGTGACTTCAATTGAGCTACATATTCAAGGAAGCCCTGAAACTTCACAACGCAGAAAGAATGATTTGCTATTACAGAAAGTAGCTTTAATTTCTGTTTCACTTTATGCAATATTTAAACACTTACAGGTGTGTTTCTATCATGTTAAAATATATAAAGCATTGTAATGAAGTCATTTAGTCATACCAGCTGACGAGCAGATGGGTCGGTACGTGTTCCTGTGTTCATACGCAGGAGCAGTGTGTTAGCAGTGTATCTGCTTGGCTGAGTTTTGAGGTAAATAAATCGTGGTTCAGATGTTAAGAAAAACAAACTGCATGCAAATTAAATATCAAACCATATCTGCAAATTAAATCAAGTGCAAATCAAAGAGTAAAATTGGCTTTAGTTAAAAGTCAACTTGTTAATCATAATTCGCTAAAGTGCTTAAAGACAGAATCATTTTATTCAATAAATGACTTGTACAACTGTTGAGCTCCCTAATTTGTGCATTATGAGCTTCATTAACCGTGTGTGTGTGTATGTATGTGTATGTGTGTGTGTGTGTTTGCATCCATTCAGGAGGTTTCAACCAGCACGGCTTCCTGTCCACCGTCGAGTGTTACTGTCCGGAGCGGAACGAATGGACGTGTGTTACCAACATGCCGGTCGGACGCAGCGGCATGGGCGTGGCCGTTACCATGGAGCCGTGCCCTGGCAGCCTGCCAGAGCAAGAGGAAGAGGAGGAAGACGTAGGATGAAGAAATCTGTTGGAAGTCTAGAGTGTTATTTACAAGCGATGCTGCTTTTTGAAACAGAGTTATATGGATTAAATTAAGGACCCTTTTTGGTTGTTATTGCTTTTGAACCACAGAAAAAGCCCAATCGAATCTGTCCTCATGGAGAGAAACAAGCTGGTATTATGCTGAAGTGAGCTTTGTCTGTCTTTCTTTTTTTTTTAATACAATGATGCCAAAACTGGCTGACTGAATTTCATGTGAATTCAGGTCATCCTCCCTAAAAAAGTGCAAGATTTGGACTTTGAGTACCAATCCTCTGATGAATCTTCAGTTGCCTTCAGTCCCTTTCTGTCATTAAAGACATTCACAAAGTGGATTTTAAATGGCCATACGTGTCCTGATTTGCACCTCTAAATGCGTGTTTGTGCGCAATCGTTCTATTTTATACATAAACTGATGTGTAAATTATAAACAGTTTATCTTCACCATGTGTTTGACGTTGCAGACGTACTTTGCTGACCTCTTGTGATCACAGGAAACGGTCTCTGCATGCAACAACCTGATTGTCGCCACTAGATGGCGGAATAAGTCTAAAAACAGCCGCTCGCATCTTGACACAGATTGTCCAAAAAAAAATGTTTAAGCCTGTGCGCGGCAAGCAGTGATGTCCTGTTTGCATCCGCCGCGTTTGCTGATATTTTCTGACCCAGAATAATCGGAGCTAATCTGCTCTTACCATCCTCCAGAAAACTCACAAGCTGCCGGACTCAGGACAGACTTAGTCATCATCCACGGACGTCACTTGTGTGTTTACCTCTTTCCTCTCTGCACTGCTGTTCTCCATCTCCTCCATTTCTCACCTGCAATTATCCCAGCAGGCCTCTGGGGGAAAAAAGAAAACAGTCCTGGACAGAGCTATTATTCAAATATGGCCTCAGTGATGAGATGTCTGAGATGCACATATGGGTTTGGGGAAGGGGTAATGTTTTCTTTCTCTGTAATAACTGGAAGGCAGGTGAGTCAAGTAGGCTGTCTTGTTTGTCTTCCTTTGGACATGTCTCAAGTTTCAAACTCCTGGTTATTCATTGAGAACATTTTACATTCATTATTGACCAAGCAACCTGTTGGGCAACGAGCAGGGATGGAGCGGTGGAAGCAGCAGAAGAAGCGGGGCCCCGGAGAGCTCCAGCCGAGCCAGATGAGAAAGTGGAGGGCTCTTACTCACTTCTTACATGGGAGCAAGTGACTCACATGGCGAATGCGTGACGCAGGCCTCCCGTACACGTTTGCAGATGGTTACACAAATAAATGTGTGCTCATGCACGAACGCGCTTGTTCTTTATCTGTCACACACAATCGCGCTCGCATATGCGCGTGTGCACACTCGTGCAAAGCAAAGCTGGCTGTCTCTTATTGACATGCTGTGGAAACAGATTTGCCTCAATGTGTTCATTGTCTCACGAGGAGAGGAGAATAAAGAAAGAGATGTAGCGCTTTATGGCAGGGAGATTTGCCTTCTGCAGAGAGTCGGAGGAGGAAAATTAGTGCGCACACACACAGAAGTAGCTGTTGTACATCTTTTGCATGCTTGCCGCACTAACACTGAGCGGTTGCACAACCCGAGAGGAGCCGCTGGAGGAGAGAATTTTCCACTCGCAGAAAGAGATGAGACGACAGCAACTGCCTGCTGCCGTTCATCTGTAGCTACCATATAAACTTTTCACCTGATTATGTTTTTATCTTAAAAAAATCAGTGTTGACTTAATGAGCACAGTTGTTACTTTGGTGATACAAAAACAGACAAAAACTGGGTCTAATGTCTGAGTTTAAGCAGACAGCCCGCAAAAGAGCTTGCAACTATGCAGCACACTCAGATGTGCCTATAAAAAGGTTAGAAGAATGTCTAAGTAACATTTAGTATTACAATAAGGCTTATCCTCATAGATATGGCTTATTTGGCCTTATTTAGATCGGCGTGCAAGCAGGAGGCCTGAAGAGGTGGGGGCCTTGGACGCCAGAGGCCTATAGCCACACGTGTGTAGGTGTGACCTTGGGAAGTGATGACCTCATCAACATCCCTGCCTGCAAAGCTAATCTGTTTCCTTCTGAAGGAAGCTCCTGCGATCGAGCCACTCATGAAGGTGACATTGGTGAGTGGGCCAGTGGCGTGGAAAACACACCCATCAACAAGGCACAGGCGAACAAGCTCAGAGATTACGAAAGCAGAAATTGTGGATGCTCTCTGCCTGTGAGTCCAGGAAAGATTTGTGTACGCACTTATGGTGAACTTATGCATTTGCATGAAAGTACTGATGCTAACCCCATTGGTTTGTATCAGCTGATGACCTGGATGACAGAAGCAGGTGTTTTTAGCTTTTTTCCCCTATGATTTAGGTGAGAAGATCTGACATCTGCCTCTAATCTGAACCTGACATTTGGCTGGTCCCACTACAGCCTTTTTTCTGCTTAGAACATCTTTTACTACTATATTTGCAGTGAAAGTAACAAACTCTCTAAATACTTTTTTTTAAATTAATGCCCAGTAGTTTTGCTTATTTTTGGAAATCACCCAACCAAAAAGTACCTAGCAGGTGTGGGTTACCAGCAGCTAAAGAGTTTTTCTAACCTCAGTGCTGTTGCTGCCCTTGAGGAACTTTGACATGATACTAGCATTTCTGACAGTGTCATCTTACACTGCATACATGAACATTCTTGTATTCTTCTCTGTGAACAGATGCCCTTGAGCAAGGCAGCTCAAGCTGATGCAGTGGAACTGATCATATGTGAGAAAAATTAAGTTGGGGCTGAGCATGTATTGAACAAAGCATTACACTGCTTACAGACTGGCGCAAGCACTCATGTCTATGCTAAATTTAGCCACCAGCACACTGTTCTTACTGAACCAAAACTAATATGTATTTCCAGTTTGCATGGTAAGCCCATATATTCAGTTTACAATTATATTCTAACTTTAATACAAGACATGGGGCTATGATATGCTCTGGCTCACCCTTGACCCCAGGAGAGGATAAAGCAGGTATGGAAAATGAAGGAATGAATAATGGGAGACATTTATGGACAAAGATGCACGCTCAGGACTGCAGCACATCACCCAGATCTAAGGATCATGGGAAGTGTCGCCTCATGTGATGTGTACTCTGTATCCAGAACATCTGCAGGAAGTACAAATGGTATCTCAAATAAGTCCGCAAACAAAAATCAATAATTTTTCACCTGAAATACAAGTGTGTTTCACAGACAAAGAATTAAGCTATTTAAAAGCTTCATTTTGATTGTACTTTTATGTCTACAGTGCCTCCACAGTGACCTTACAGTCAAAGCCGTCATCTAACATCACTATTAAATGCATATATTTTCCCCCAGTAACATTTAGCTTTACTGAGATGTGTGTATTATGCTTTGTATAAAGAAAATTATAATCATGTGGAGAGTTTTCTGTTGTTTTTCGTTGGAGATTGGAGCCTGCCTGTTGTGAGCATGTAGTGCAGCCGACTGGTCTGTGCGTTCCCTTCAACTGTGTTTCTCTCAGACTAGGAGGAAAGTATGAGTGGACGGTTTCAAGCTCCCCTCTCACTGAATTGATTCTACTATGGGTCCTCTAGAAACGCAGCTCTGAAACACAGGGGAGGCTGACTTCGGGCTATTCTTAGTTTTTTACCCTTTTTGTCGCCTGAAATGGGACATGTTGCGATAACTCTACGTTTAATTGTTACCATAGCATTTATGTTGACGCGGAAACGCACTTGCTTTCGATCGACTTGCGCTTTCCCGTTAATGTACTTCTCCAGCTCCCCCCTGTACCCAAAGATGGTATATTCCACAATTTATTCCAGGGAAAGACTGACAGTTTTTTGGGTCATGAAGCAGCTGTTCAAGTCAGTGGTTCGTCCTCCCTCCGCAAGAATAAGGAATTAGTACATTTCAAATTAGATAACGACAAACAGTGGAGCAAGAAGAGAAAAAGTATGACAATGTATCCGCAGCATAGAATAAAGTATTGAAAATTAAGAGGAAAAAAATATAAATAAATTAAAATGATTATATCTTTTTTTTTTATACCACAGTATATTCTTAACATAATATAAACAACGTGTGTTTGCTGTTATATGTAATTAAATTTGTGGAAGGGAGCAAACAAAGCAAAGAAATTCCCTTTAAAATTCTTGTGGTATTAAAAATTGAGAACTTATACTACTTAGGTATACTGTAACAGTAGAAAGTGGAGTTGAACAATGCTTGAATGACTGTTGACCCCTCTTCAATAAATCCAGTCAAACGTGAGGTTGTGCCTCGGCAATCCATCAGCATACTGTATAGTTTTAAATGAGTTTTCAGTCCGGCTCTGTTATAGACAAACAACATCTGAGCAGACTTTGCTGCTCGATACATTTATTTTCAGTTTCACGGTTATATCTCAAACGAGTGCCTTTTAAATTTACACCTAATGAATAAGTGGCCTGCGTTTGTAGATGTACATATTCACCTTCATTCTATGTATGGAAAGACATTGTGTTTGTGAAGAGAGGCAGAATTTGTTCACAGAGCCTTGTATTGTTTTTGTGCATGTGCGTGTGTGCACATTCAGCATGGGTCAAACCCCTTGGAAACAGCAGCAGAGGTCCTCTGCTTTTAAGTGGATTAAAACTCTAGCACAATCCCCAGGGCCAGCAGGCATTGGACAGACTGGGTGTAGTTTAGATGAGGACTTAAGACTGATTATCTCTCATGCTGCCTTTGTTTTTGCTTCTACTGTTGCATATTTGGGTAATACAGTACAGTTTATGAAAATCTGAATGCTGAACATATTAAAGGTGTGGCAAGTGTTAGCTATTCTGTTTGTAAAATTGCAATTTTCCCATCTGGGTTGAATCTCCTGCTGAATATCCAGTCCAGCTCCACTTTGAACATCAGTTGTTACCAACTTTGCCGCGTGCTGCTGCAGTGGAAAGATTCCTCGGCCCTGAATGTATACCTGCAGATTGTTTGTGTTTAGTCTACCATCATGCAGCCTGTCTTATCTGTGCTATATTATGTGAGTCCCTGTTACGGTTTCCCTTGAATCCAGTGTGTCACTCCCATTCTTCTTGCAGTGTGTCAGCAACAATTAACCAAGTCAATATTTCTCTGCTCCAGTTGTTGCAGCTCTGATTCTGACTCTGTTTCCACTTCAGATTTAATACTATATTAACAAACGTGTTCCTGTAAAGATGTGTAATGTCTTGTATAGACAACTGTAACATAGATGCTTTGATATTGAAGACAAAAGATATAAATGTGCATTTCATCATTTTGTCCCAGCATATACTAACTCTAACTCTCTTGCATTTTGGTGATTAGGATTCTCTTTTTTTAATGTAATGAAGAACATTTCCCTTTGAAGTTTTGGTCAAGCAATACATTATTATGTATTCAGAGTTTGCTTTCCTTTTTATAACCTCGTACACTCTTCATCACTATAATCTTCTTAGGATTTATTCATCTTGGACCCAATGAAAAACACTGAATGATGCAGTTTGTTTTCCACTTTTGTCCATGTTGGACCAAAGGGAGAGAAGTTGAAGAAAAAAAATGTGATAATGGTCATTTAAAACTGAAGGAAATAAGTGTTCTGGTTTGTCGATCTGGCTTGCGAAACAATATCTGTCCTCTCTGCTACCTTTTTTTGTCCACAATATACAACCTAGTGATGCAGAGATACTATAAAATCATGTTTAGAAAGTTATGACTGTTAAACAGTGGTGCTCCCAGCCAGCAATAAAATATATATTTGGCATACAGTTGGTGATGTGCTCTGTTAACCTGCCAGCTCTGCATACCTGTTGTATAGGCCAAGCAGCCAATAATATTAAAACCAGTGAAAGAATTAAAGATCATTCACCCTGATAGTCCTGGGGGCTCAGCTAGACTGGGCAGGGAATTCCAAAAAATGTTGTACTTTTGTTTGGTTTGCTTTGGACAATGCGATGTAGTTGCAACAACTGCTCATTAGGGGAGGATTTTCCCAAAAATGAATGCTAACCAACAAGAGAGAAAAATTGAGCGTATAATACTCCTGAACTAAGAGCTGAACTGAGGCCAGTTGGAGCAGTTCTCACTGTCACCATCTTGCCAGGGTCTTGAGGTGGCGCTGAGAGAGGTGGGTCGGGACAGATGATTGACATCATCAAACTCCGAGCTGCCTGTAGCTACAAGCTAACTGAGTTAGCCTGGAAATAAAAGGAGCTAACCAGCTAACGGAAGAAGGCGAGGTAAAGCTAAGGGATGCTGTTAGCTGGCCTCGGTTGCCTTTGCCTCTTTGCTGCCAGATATTTAACACCTCAATCAAACGACATGCCCCTAATGCGAAGAATTTCCAGATTAAATAATATTTATATGGATGACTAATAAAAAAAATCACTTCACCCACAGTTGTCACAAAGGAAAACTTGACGTATTAAACCTTAAATGTATGTTAGACCAGTAAACATGTTTGCCCTTTTTAATATGGGAGTCTATGGGAATGGACTACCTTTTGGTGCCTGCCCCTAGTGGATAAGGGAAAAACTGTAATTTTGGCACTTACGCATAGGGTTCATACATTTCTCCTACAAGTTGCAGAGAGTTGGAGAGAAAAAGAAAATATCCTCATCAAATGGCCAGGGATGAAAACAACTTGTTCACAGCAAGAAAACAACAGAGCAATACCGAGTTTATGCAGTTATAGGTTTCTGTTTTGCTTTGATGCTGAAAACTAGTACGGTAGTACTTTTTGCCTGGATTATGATGGCATATAATTGCCTCCCAAAGTTGCTGTTAGGAGATATATTGATTAGGGGTGGGTAAAAATAGTGATTAATTTGATTTTCACACCCAGTAATATCAATTCGGCAAATCTTTTGATTCAGTTCACCTCCAGACCCATGGGGGGCGCTGTGCATATTATTCCCATTGTGTGGACAGAGGACACATTAGATAAAACTACAACAAAATAGGAACCAAAGCAAGCAACATAAAGCTAGCTCCTTCAACATAAAATCTAATGTTTGGGGTCATTTTGGATTCCTGTGTAAATCTGGAACACTGGAAATAGACAAAAGTAAGGCCTTTTGTAAGGGGAGCCAGGCAGCATTAAAGTACTGCAGTAACTCAACATTTATGTGGAATTTAGATCAGGATTGAATCGTATCTATATTGAATCGAAAACCAAAGAACTGATATTGAATCGTGAGCCTTAATTCTGCCACCCAGCCTCAGATTTTTCTTTTAAGGATCCCAAACAAGAGTGTTTCTTGTTTATTTCTATAGCAGCCAAATATTTGATTGTTTCCTGTGTTGCGTGGGAGGGTTGTTATCGTGCATGAAGATGATTTACAATGCAGAAGGGATGGTTTTTCCTTTTTATACCATGGCAGAACATGCTTAGTTAAGCCTCGTTTCCACCAGCAGGTCCAGGTTGATCAAGAACGCTTTGGTGCAGTTTGGTTCAGTTCAAATGCTGTGATGAGATGACTCTTTCGACCAATCAGTGGATTGCAGCGTGTCAAGCTTTGCCTTTTTGGGTGGATTGGTAAGATCGGTAAGAACCCCAAAAAAGTGGGAAAGTTCGGTTTTGATATTCTGGCACATTTCCCAGTTTTGACCTGTGGAAAGGCAAAAAAAGTGAATCAACCTGTAATACCGTGCTGCAGTGAACTGAACTGAACCAAACCTGTTGGTGGGAGCGTGGCTTTAGAACAGTGGATATTTTTGAGAAGTCATTCTGACACCTTCCGGCACGGGGCTTTCATGTTAACAATTGTGGAATGCAACAAAGAACTTAATAAGACCTTTGCTATAACAAGTATGTTTTTCATTTATCCGTATTTCACTTTTGTAGATTTAGATGTCGATACTTTACTTTATCACATTTTACATTTTGTATGTCTATAATGTCAATACGTTCTACTCCACTACACGTAAACTAACTACAACTACATTTTACAGTCACAGATTTTATTGTTAGTCTTTTTTTAAAAATGATTATCAGAACACTGCAGAAAATTCCACTGAATTTGTTTAAATTGGTTAAGTATAGTAAGTTTAGTAAGTGTTCACTTATCGAAACAGAAATTCATGGTCATTTTTATCCAACAAGTTTATATAAAACTGTTCGGTTTGCAACAACTATTTTTCGCAGTGGAAGCCATGACAGGACAATAAGATCATTTAAATGAAATGTTTCTTTTATTGTTTTGGTAAATTACCATGCAATGAGCGGGATAATATAAAGTCTAATGGTCATTATCAAAAAATGAATATCATTCCATCGTGAAGGGCTTTTTGTGATCATCAATAATGAAAGGGGAATTTGGTCACTAAACCAATAAAAGCAGGCAGGTAATGTTACACCCTCTTCAGCAAGAGCGGGGTGGACCTTCAGCAGCATTATTAGTGCTAAAACACCCAGAGTGGATTCTGGAGTCATTCAGAGTAAGTCCACATGACAACTGTGTCATAGAAGATAAACACAATAATATAACCTAATGAATATAATAACATAATGATAATCTTTCAAATACCAGTGTTACCAGTAGCATAATGTTCATTTAAATGCCATAGCAGACTTAATCATATTGCAGATCTCAGCATTAGCAAATATACTCAAGTATGCAAGTATTTTTACTTATAATCATTAAGTATATTCAAAAGCAAGTACTTACTTTTATTCAAGTAAAAAAGTTAATGTAATACTCTTACAAGAGTGAGTCTTTTGTTTATTTATACTTTTACTTAAGTACAGTGTATAAGTTTTTTCACCAATGCATCTTACTCCACATTATTGCAGCCCAATACATCACTCCACCACCTTGCTGACATTGCAGCCTTGTTGGGACATGGTGGACATCCACCAACCGTCCAGAACTTTATCCATCCGGACCATTCAATGTAGCATGACATTCATTACTGAATAAAACTGCTATAAAAGAAGTCATCACCTATGTCTGAGTCTAACTTGGGGATTTCTCTTCATCAGCATTGGTTAAGGTAAGCTGAAATACAGCTACTGCACATGCACGAGTGCAAACCTCTGGAGCAGGGACCACCAACCCTGGAGCTCTTGGGCCAATGTCCTGCAAGACTGCGATATTTTCTTTCTGCAAAAAAACTTTATTCAAACAGAATGCCAGCACCTTGTTAATTCTACACAATCAGCTTAATGGATGAATCAATTAGTTGGTCTAGTCAAGTTATGATCAAAGCTCTACTTAAATGTGTATAAAAACTATCAGACTTTTATCCTTGAATTGCACAACTCACCACATGCAAAGACTGGTAGGGAGTAACTT
>JAVQJG010089240.1:0-18519 GCA_036024015.1 Craterocephalus amniculus | reverse complement strand
TCCTGATATCTCCGGCTACATGATGAACATCAAGAAAGTGTTCCAGAGTGTTAATCAGCATGAGGGTGAGTACAAAATGAAGGCACATCATTCTGAGGGCGGAGTATTCCTTTAAATGTATTCACTTCACTCCACAATGGGGTATAATTTCATGTAAATGACGTCTATTTTAAGAAAGCTACGTAACAAAATCAATGATAAATTGTTGTGTTGGAAACAAGTTCCTTAAAAGGTGTAGCACAAAAGTTTGTGATGATTTTATATTTTACGCTGTATAAAACAATAAAATAGACCAAATCAATTTGACCCAAGAAGACAGGTGTCATTGTTTGTTGCCTTTTTTTTGCTCAGAATTAAGGAAAACTTTTCGCCAACAAGGCTATTCATTGTATAAAATTACAAAAAATAAGTGGAAAAAATATGTATTTAATTTTTAGGAAATAATTTCACTGACAAGTTGAAAGAAAAATTTGGCATGCATTTTGTATTTTGTGCTTATAACAATGAAAACATTTGGTCAAATTAACTTGGGAGGACAAAAGGTGTGTAGTAAATATGAAGACAACTCAAATCAGGACTGTTCTGGAAATTTTCCATTAATAAACCTTTGAAGAAAATAATTCTGATGATAGTTCAAATTAACTGTTTCTTCTCTGGATTATTACTCGTTCTTACCATCTTTTACATGATCATAAAATTCCCAAAGTTCCCAATCGAAGCTTCCATTTATTACATAATGTAAGCATTAGATTAGGTGTGTGATGATCATGATTGTGACTGGTGTTAAACACAACAGTTTATTTGCGTGACCTAATTAAGACTCAGCTGAGTGCACTTTGCTCCCATATCAGCTGTGATAGGCTGATGAATGATGAAAACAGAATGACACTAGTCTCTACAGAGGAGGTAAACACATTTAGACCTTTGGAGAATGGAGGTAATAAAATGTGTACACCTTCTGTTGTAAAACATGCATGATAGGCTGATTAGGGATTTCAAGTTGAAGCGAAGAATAGTATGGATGGTGAACATTGTTGTTTGTGTCTTTGTTGACCCTCTGGTGAACCAGCTATCTGTCCAAGGTTTATCCTATCTGATAGTAGCTGGGATAGGCGTAACCAGAAGAGTTGTCTGGGGCCCATTTGCACTCCCCACACACACACCCCTCAACAAATAATCATTGTAACATTGCCAAGTAACAAGATGCAGGTGACCAAGGGTATGTAATACTGAGTGCAAGAATATACACCATGTAAAAATGTACTTTTATAGGTTGTTTTATCAGTTTTACCACTTTTATCCCACTGAATACATTTAATGAAGAGGATGCAAAATCTCACATTTGGTCATTAAACCATCCGATTAAACAGCCAATAACAGAGAATAAACACTTAAAAATCTTGTGATCTGGTTCAAATCAGGTTTTTTTTTGTCATCCTATAAAGATAAATTTATGCTACAGTGATTATACCTACATTGCAGGATCATCTTGCAGGTAAACAATAGTTGATTAGAAACTATAAATAAATATGATTGTTTACTTTTACACGTTTTCATGTACTTTTATGTCAGATTAACATTTCAGATGTAACTGTCAGTTAATCAAACCTTTTTATCAAAAACGTTTGTTGACATGTACCATCCTTTTTGTACTCTGTTCTCCTGCCTCTTCCTCCCATGGAAATTTACTAATATGCACTTAAAATGTGATTTTTGATGCATCACAAAATGCACTACACGGAAATCAATAAATCTTCATCTTTATTAACAAAAAATCTTCATCTTTATTAACAAACATAAGATACTAAATACCAAACTAAATATTTTTTTATCTATTATTTTACAGAATGTCTGAGATCAGTTTGAAAATCCAAAGTAATACAAAATAATAATATGGTTAAAGCAAAAATGTTCAGAGGCAATATCTGAGATGTAAATACTGGGAAGGCCTGTTAGCAAAATATCAGACTGCAAAAGATAATGTGATGTTGGAGCAGTGGCTCTAAACAGGAATGAAACCAGATTATGAAAAATAAAACACTTTGCAATACTATTTTGGTACATCAGAGGGATTTTTCTTTTACTGAATAAACAAACTGATTCAATTCTGCTCTGGAATGAAAAGTCCATGCATATCCTTGTGGAGCTCAGTTTGTACATATGCTCGAGCTACTTCCTTGAATGTTTTGCCATCAAGGATCAGGATGAAACCAGACTGGCCCGGCTTGGTGTTGATGACCGATGTCAGGACCACTCCTACGAATGGAGAAAATATTATTACATATAGATATATAACACATATTACATAAAGATCTTCCTTACACTGACAATAAATTGATGCCACTTTGTAATCTGTCTTATTGTGTATATATATATGTATTACATCGTTTCATAATGTACAAAAATCTATGTCTTAAAAGCTTTCAAAGCTACTGCTAAGTGACACACCAGTCAAACTTTGCAAGGTTAGCAAAATTTAAACCATTTTGTGATGAGAAATAATCAGTTTTCTTTCAACTAATGAAACAATTTCTCTGAGCCCTTTCTCGCTTGTAGAGGAATGGAATTAATTGGTATGTTTTTTTACTTAAAGCAGATTGAATGTGAACTGAGAATCGATATAGAATCAAATCGTCACCCCAGGAATGGGAATCATATGTAATCATGAGTTGCTCTAAGATTACATCCCTAAAATATATATACATATATATACACATAAAGTACACTCACCATCATCTTCGGACTCTCCATTTGGCCTGGGGACGAACACTGGCTCCGAAGGCAGGCAGTTTTCTTCACTCCAGCAAATAGTCTTCTTCGTGACTGTGTCCAACTTTGCAACCTGAAGTAAAAGAAGAGTTTACGGCAAATAATTTAAGTCAGTGTGTGATAACACTCAGAATCTACATTTGTAATTATTTACAGACAAATGGATGGACATACTGCAGATATGCAACATATCTTAATTGGCTAATCTGTATCTGCAGTACTTTGTTCTTTCAGCACCTTCAGCTCTTTTATTGGAAAAAAGTTGTTTGAGTTTATGTTGGCATGGATCCTGGCTAGGACTAAAATTTCCCTATATTAGGTTTAAGCATTTATTCATAGATTTTTATAATCCAAAGGCAAGATGTAGCAGATATAACAGACAAATATATTCTAAATTTTGCTTGTATAGGGGCTATACTTATTTTTTGTAGATACTGCGTCAGAGTTCATCTGGTTCATATGTTATCTTACAATGTGAAATCCGGTGATAACTCAGTCATCACTGACACATTTTGTAATATTCCTGCTGAAATGTTCCGTTTCTTTAAGATAAATAAAGTTCAAAGGTTGTGTACACTGACTCACATAAAGCTAATTGAGTTGATTCAAATTATTCTTTGATGTTGAGAAAGTTCCTTCCTCAGATATATTTTCCACTTTACATAATGGTCCTTAATTATCAGCTTCACAAAATATAAAATCCTCAATTAAATAATCAAAGGATAGGTTTGTGGAAATTATATCAAGAGGGGATTAAGACAAACATTTAACTTCCTAAAGCAAGATGCCTCATTTTGTAGCTTCCTCTTTGCCTATGGTTGTTGACTCAGCTCTGTTTCTCTTTACTTTGAAGTCTTCTATTTTTGTTCTTATCCCTGTTGACCTTGATGTACAAGTGGACCCAATGGAGTCATGAAATGCCTCAACCTATGTTGACACAATAGGTAATTGTCTTACACCAATTGTTAAATCCCAGTGCTGCAATTTGCTTATCACATCTTTGGAACATTGTTTTCAGGAACAACCTGTCCCCTGCATTTAAAAACTCTGTTCTTAAAGGATCTTAAAGTTTCAGGACACTCCTGACACATATGATAACGTAAGAAATGTGAAAAGCAGGATGTTCCCAGCAACAATCAAATTCAAAACAATGGGAAAAGTCACCTCTTTTGACACCGCAGATTCCTCTACAACGTTCCCGTAAACAAACTGGTGCTTCTTTCCATTGAAGTCATAATTGATTCTGGGTAGCTCAAAACCTGATGGAAAGAAAATCCAATTTTTTTTTGTCTCTAAACTCTCAAACCATTCAAAAAAAGACTACTTGGTTTTAGGGTTAATTTATATGGTGCTGATTTTTACCTTCACATAGCACCTCACACTGGCATGTGAGTTTGCCTTCTTTCTCCTTCACAGCACTGGCTGTTGTGTACTTGAGTTTCACTAGGTCCTCCCCAACAGCAGTACCCTGAAAAAAAACAGTAACAGAATTTTAAAAAAGGTGTTTTTAAAAAAAAAGTAAATCTCTGAGGTAATTTATCCATTCAACCCCACCTTGGTACACTGGGTGGGAACTGCAAATCTTCTGTAACTTGGTTTGCAGTAGCTGTTGTCATGGGAACCAGTATCTTCCCTCAGTTTGCTCAGGTAGAACATATCATAAAGACTGTTGTCATCGTAGGCGACAACATCGAAGACCACATGACCGTCGTCCTCAAAAGCATTCACGTGATGATAGACGATCATCGCTCCGGCGAAGTACTTGATATCAACCTCTTTGCCAGTCTTCTTGTCAATCAGGTGGATCAGAGTCTAAAGAGGGAAGAAAAAGAAAAAAAAGTTCAATTTAGATGTTAAGTCAAGTTTTCTATTATCTAATCCATGCAGAAAAAGGCAACAGCAGCAGCTCCTTACATTTTCCTCTGGACAGAACTTCATGCAGCTGGCCCAGTTCACTCCCCTCATGTAGGCAGTAGCCATCTTCAGGATGTCCAGCTTGAAGGGCTGTTCAATGAAGACAATGTAGTTGTCCGTCATGCCGAAGCTGTGGTAGTAACTGGGCGTGAGGAGGGAACGGCAAGGAACCGTGCAGATCACCTCCACATGCTTCAGTGCAGGGACTTTCTTGCCTTTATCTAACAGGAGACAGTAAAAAGGCCACTGTGAGCGATGCCAAACCAAGACAAACTGAAGTAGTTTTATGAGAAATCTTTTGATATTTCCACCTGTAACACTAGCAAAGCCCTCATCAACAACAACAAAGCTGGGCACTTTGCATGAGACCGGATCTGAAATCTTACTACTTTTCTAGAAAAGCCATGTTTCTTCTCAATTGAAACATCTAAATGTATTAACAGTTAGAAATTCAATTCAAATCAAATTAATTTGTATAGTGCCAATTCATGTCATCTCAAGGCGCTTTACTGATAATCAGTTTAAGCAATCGGATTGTCATACATTCATATATACATATATACTAGCCAATTAATAAGAAATAGCCTACATAAGGAAACCAACAGACTGCATTGATCAATGGTGGTTATGTGATCAATAACTTAAAATAATTAAATCAAACAATGATTCTGTTTGTTGTTCCTAAGTCTTTTTTTAATACAGTGCCACCTGAAGGCATCAAGTTCCAGCAGCTGCTTCACTTCGATAACTCACCCATTTCATTTTTACCACTGTAACAATTTATTTGAAACATGCTGCTGGTATCAAATTCAGATTTTAAATTCAGTTATTTTCTTTTCTGATCTTTTTTATTCCATTGAAAGCAGGCTTAAGCTAATTTGGGAACCTTTGAAATAACTTTATATTGACATTTTCTAGCACTTCTATCCAATGTGATTTGGGAATCTGGGTAAATATTTTCTCCTGTCCTTTTTTAACTCTGCTTTGTGGAAACAGGAAGTGAGAGGCTCCAAGATGTCAGCTGAGCAGACTTTAAGCTTTACATGACCCAACCTACGTTTGTCTGAAACAGCAGGGACTTTGAACAGCGTGTATTTCGTCTTGCCCTTCTCTGCAATAGAAGTTCCGATGTTGTAGGCATTGCCCTCCCTGTCGTAGTGAGGATGGGATGAAGCCAAGTTTACAGGCAGGTACTTCATGTAGTCCACCTGTGAGATGTAGTTAAAAAAATTAAGCAAGAGCGCTGAGGGCCACTTTTCTCAGTTTTGTGTTAACAGTGATCAAGACCAGCACGTGTTACCTTGTCTTGAGTTTCCAGAGTGACAGGGTCAATCTTGCGGATGTAGTTGGTTTCAGAAGAAGCATAGTAGTCGTTTCCATATTTGACGAAATTGCTTGCACCATTGTCAGTGAAGTCTGGTACAGTGTGGTTCAGAAACGTAATGGCCCTGAAAAGTGAAAGGATTTTGATTTATTTAATATTTTTAAAAAGAATTTTGATAGATGAAAACAATATTTTGAATAATTTTTTTTACTATGATCTGTATGTTCTGCAATATTCACAATATTCAACACATATTCAAAAGCTAACTGAGCAGTCCACCTTAGATGCAATTGTAAATAAATGAAATATCTTCTAGAGCAAATGATGAATAAATAAGTGATTATTCTTTAACAGAAAATAAATCCTACTTACTTTACAATGAAATTCTTGCTTGGGTCTGGATAGGCCATTGTCCCCATTTCAGACACAACTATTCTGTTTGCTGCCATGTTCGATTTGTAGGTGTCACTTCTGAGGAATCTTCTTCTGTGGATCACTTCACCTGGAACGGAGAAAAGATGAAAAATTGAGAAATAATTCAATTTGAGTCTTAGGAAGTAGCCCTATCCAGGTAAGAAAGGCACCGCTCACCATCTTTGAAAGAGAAGCTGTTCATGATAGACATCCCATCAAACCAGTGGTCATAGCTGGTTTCCCCCACAGAAAAGATCCCGGGGCCATTTCTCAACAGTGTGCCACGCAGCCAGCTGGGAATGTTTCCTGTGAGAAAAAGGAATAAAAAAACTTTGTTATCAATCAAGTTAAATTGATGCATTAGTTGATAATCCAATAAAATATGTTGACTAACCCTTTACTTCCGCCTTGAAAGGCTCAGGTCTCTCCGTTGCATTCTTAACGAAATTTGAAGACATGTTGGCTGAACTCGTCAGTGGACTACACCAAGAGATGTCGGAGCGAATACAGCACTCTGTGTAAACCACTCCTTTTAAAGACCTGCCCCTTAGTGGGGGGGAGGAGGAGCTGGCTTGGCAAAAGATATATTATCTTATCTGGTGGTACAGAAATCACTGTACCTGAGGAGATTTCAAAGAAACCCTGCAGTACGGTTCACCTAATTTCCCATTATCTAAGGAAAAACAGCTGTATACCCGGAATGTCACGCAATGCTCTAATGAGCACTTCTCTTCCTTTTTTTCCACTTGTCTTTTAATAGAAAAGAAAAGAAACCTAATATAAACTGTTCCTAATCATATTTCCATTTTCAATTGACAATCACATTGTACTATAAAACATTAGATTATGTTGGGGTTAAATGTGTTTTACTATATTGCACCCTCTCCAGTTTCTACTATTCTCCACACTTGTTTTCAGTTCATTACAGGAGTAAAATAGTGCAGAGACTGTACTGTCGAAACAACCCATGGAATAATTTTTTTAACACAAATATAGGATTTTTCTTTTTGCAGCTGAACATTAAACTACAGTATGCCTGTTTTTCTATGCATATAGCATAATAAACTTTGACATATCATCTTGTATATCAAGTAACCTCACTGTCTTTCGTGACTAAGATAGTACAGCTGCTTTATGGTCTTACATCACTAGGGATGATGAACTCATTTGAACATGCTCTATATGTTGGCTGTTTTCTGTGAAGTGAATCTTCTTGGAATGTTGTGCAGCAACTCCAAGGTGGAAATAGAAAAATGAGCCTGGGATCAGGTGACCTGTCAGTCACTCAGTTATTACGTATAAATTGGAAAACTACTGTCAAAGGCTAAAGTTTAGCATTAGGTTGAGGACAAGACAAGAATACGTATCAAAGGAGTGTCTATATGAAATAAATGCGTCAGTGCAACGCTCTTTAAACAGGAGCAAATGCAACTGTGTGTGTTGGAAGTGCAGCCCTTTGTAAATGATTATTTACATTTTTTATGCATTATCATTTATTTAGTTGTGATTACTAGATTACAACAACAATGAAAAAAAACACAGGAATTACTAAGCTTTTTTTTTAGGCAACAACTAATTGTGTGAATGAATGCTAAGATTTTACACCTTTATTCTCCCCACAACTACAAAATATATAATCTTTGTTTATGTATGTTATATAATCTCTAACCCCCCCCACCCCAAATTAAAGAGGATATGTTGCAGCTGTTGTACAAAAGTGAAATGAAGATATAGAAAGAAGTTAAACCCTTTTCCTGCAGACAATATGCTCAATTTTAGAATGCTATCAATGATACAGGGGAATATCAGGGATGCAGGGTTATTTATTTTGGGAAGACACATGCTGTGGGAACAATTTTTGGGCCTTGAATGCTGTATTTGTTTGGAAAGAGTAAGGGAGGAGGTATTGGGCAGTTTGTTGACAACAAATAGCTTAAAGTAGCTATACCTGATATGACGTCAGTCTATTTTAGTTAGCTAAAGCGGCTAGTTTTTAGCTTTGGCGGGACCCTCTTTCTCGGCCAATGCGTCACGCCAAAGCTAAAAATTAGCCGCTTTCGCTAACTAAAATAGATCGGGTATAGCTCCTTTGATCCCAGACTGCAAAAGAGTGGATCTGTAATGCTGATATTGAATGGTTTGTTGTGAGTTTATATCCATTGTCAGCTAAGAGTTCACCTGTTTTTTGCACTGCATGTGATGGGAGGCTTTGATACAACTCATGATGCCATCCTGCCAAGCAGAAACTCAGAAATTTGCCTTGTGTAAGCATTTTTTTCTCTGATAGTGATCTTGCAATTTGATCAATCTGCGATATAAAGTGGTTCATTTCTCCTAATGAAATATGTACTCACTGTCTGTCTCTTGGAAAGGCATTTAAAATTAACGAGTCAATGAATCCAAAGTCCGCAGATACCATTGAGATGCATCAGCAAAAAGTCACTTCTAGCCTTTGTGATGTTGCCCATGAATTTTCTTCCTATTTGAGACACTTAGCAACCTGATATACAATTCTTTACTCTTACCTATCTCATTACATGTGTTACACATAGTCAGAATACTTATAACCCACATGTATTCACCATGATCTAATTATTTGATTGTTAGTCATGCTGACGCTTTATACTGATCAAGATTACAAAGGGAATTGTTTACTAGAGTCTTTAAAGAAGATTTAATCTTTCTAGAGGAATTTGTTTTCTTTTAGCATGTAATGTAAATAAATTAACTCAAGTCGATTAAGATGACAATGGACTTTATACAAAGACAAAGGAATGTACTTTCCCTACATCTGGATACTATCACTGCGGATGTCATTTTTTCTACTTGGAACATGTCAGGTTGGACTGCTCCATCCAAAATAAAAGTATTACGGTAATATAAAGACGCCTAGTAAAAGCTCCATCAAATAATTGTGTCAATACTAAGTCAGTAACAGGCCTAAAGATGACCCCAGAGAGGCAGAGACTCTACAGAAAACCTATATTAAATGTTTTTTTAACAATAAAAGTTAAAATAAATGTATGAATAATTTGTTATTTACATGTTGATTTGGCTTTTAACTATCACCTTTCAGACAGGTGTATGAACGTTGCTACGCTGTAGAACACAGAAGTGCAGCACAGTTCCTCAGCTTTGCAACTTCATCTTCATAGAGCAGCCTTTCACAAAGTGAAGGCTTTTGCCTAACCCTGCTGTAAACTAAATGTACACGAGCTCTAATCATTACCTTGCAAATTACATTTTTGTCCAGTTTTTGGACACCATTAGGACTACTACTGGTCTCCACAAGGTCAGTAATTATACCAGGAAACATCTTAAAAAAGAGGGAAAAGAAGGACAGCTAGTTGTTTAATCTACAAGTTAATGCTCTGTCTTCTACAAACTTTTAACAACCAGTATTTCAGAACATGATTCAGTCTGCGCACACACAAAGCTGGTTCTATCATGTCATTTTTCCAGAAAGGCTATCTGCTCCTTGCAGAGTGTGCTGCACCTGTTGCTCAATATAGGTCAGAAGAATCTCCTCTGTCAGCCCCACCTATCTTATTTTCAGAGGTTTATTACAGCCATATTTCTATTTGCGGCGCACACAATTTTACATTCACTATTCGGGATCTTGGTAAAACAGGGCCTTAATGTGTGATGGATTAGAGTGAAGCAGCATATGTAGCCTGGGGAACCATTGCAGATACTACATTCATCCACCCAGATGCATTTTTTTTTACCACCCAGATGCAGTCTTTCAACAAGATAAAGTAAAGCGCTGCATTATTTTTAAGCTGATATCTGAAGCTTATACATCATTGTAACACTTAACAATAAGGGACACAAAATTTGCATAGATGCTATGGAACTAATCAGGAACTAATGGTTAGTTAATCAGTATTTATCGGTGAGCACACACTCCAGCCTCTAGGGGACTACTGATAAGTTATCAGATGAACAAAGGGGAACTAATGACTAATTAACCAGAAATTCCTGGTGACCACATAAACCAGGCTACTACTCTGTCATCAGGAAAATTACTGAGGATTTACTTGGAACCAGTAACCAAACATTTTTGTCAAAAACCTGTTTCTTAGTTATTTCTGATTAATTGGGAACTGTCTTTTGTAAAACCAGGAAGGCTGTAAGGCTATAGCAATTTCATATTCTTGTAATTTTGTCATGTTATCTTTACTTGACCATTACTGAGTACCAGATCATCGTCTGCCTATATAATATTTTGTTTACCCCCTTATGTAAAGTGTTACATCATACCAAGTACTTAAAGAGGAATGATTCAATATTTTATCCATACCTGACTGTTAGGCCAGTGGTCTTTGTGGCCTCACCCTAAATTTTTAAAATAAGAATTTAATCTCTTACTAACAAAATATCTTACCACGAGTCTATGGATATGATGATTTAACATGTGCTAACCATTCAACACCGATAACTGCAGAACAAGACAGACAGTCTCAACAAACTGTGCTTTGATTTTAAAGTGGGGATTCTGTGGCTCAGTAGATAGAGCAGTCGCCTATACGATTCCACCCCATATCAAAGTGTCCTTGGGCAAGACACGGAACCCTACCTTGCTTCCCGATGTGCCCATCTGGCGATGAATGTGTGTGACTGGTTAGATAATAAGCACCAAGTATGTATCAATATAGGTGCTGTGTGAATGGGTATGTATGGGTGAATGAGGCATGTCATGTAAAAGCGCTTTGAGTGGTCATATTACTAGAAAAGCGCTATACAAGTACAGTCCAAAGAAAGCACTTCTCCAAAGAAACTATTATTTCCATAAATTCTTCATTTTGTACTGTTACGTATGTGATGAAGAATAGGTAGCTGCAGTTACAGGAGTTTTCCAATAGCGTCCTTTTAATAGCCAGCTTATTTTCAACCCATCTATTGTTTTTATCCTGAAACTTTTATAAATTTATTGTATTAACTGGGATAAATAATATTATAGAAACATTGAAAGCTGCAAAATCAACCATCATAGTATATATTTACTGTGAACATTTCAACTGCCTTTTACACTTGGTTTTTAGAAAACTATAAACAACAAAGAGGCTGAAATCCTGTATCAAATAAGAACTGAATAAAATATTGATTTCTAAACCATTGCTACTTGTCGCCATTGTGTTAAAATAACTTCAGGGTGCTGGTGCACACATGCATGGGGCCAGAGAGAAGAGGAAGACAGAATAACACTGCTCTCTACTGCCTCATACAAGACATTGCATGATGAGAAAACAATGGATTTTGTCAGTTATTGAACTGGGATAAACTTTCTTTTTTTTATCAAACCTTGAGCCATGCTTTATCTTTAGAAGGCATTTATGCAATGAAACACATTCTCCAACTATATTTGATGAATAATGTGTTTCTTTTTAGGTTCGCCACCATGGGGTTCCTATACTACACACCATTATGTTTCATTCAATTTAACTAAACTTCAAGACATTGACACATTTTGACTGACTCTAAGAAACCTTTTCTATTTATTGACACAAAGTTTTCTCAATCTCAAAAGACAGTTACATTGTCATATAACAATAATAACTACCATCCAAAGATCTATTAATGATGATGCTCATGCCCTTAGGAGCATAAAATATACCACATTTCATTAATTCTCAAGTTAAAGTTGCCAAAAATGTTTCTACCAAATGAGACACTTCACAGCAGTTAATTTGGTATTTATTTCCAAGAATAAAAGAAAATGTAAATGACAAATATATTTGCTCATCTCCGGTACATTCATAGAATGTCACTTAACTCTCCCAACTACATGTAGATCTCCTTCAAACAGCATTAAGAACAGTAACATCAGCATCAGTTTACGTAGCTGCTACCAGCACCAGCCTCTCGGTTGTCATGGCATCTGCTCCGTTAAATGTCATCTTCTGTTGGTTAATAAATTAAAGACAATGGAACAGATCATTCGCAAGATGCTCATAAGATTAATGTTTATTTGCACTGCCCAAATTGTTATAAACTGTGCTGATTAGTATTCAAGTATTCCCTTACTGAATATCTCTGCGCTGGATATTATACTAAATATCTGCTTTATCATGTTCATCACATCATTATCATTATCACCGGTGGGTTACAATATGTGGCACAGTACAAGAATAACGTTTAAGTAAACATTATGTACATGTACTAAGAAAAACTAAAGAAATTGGTCTTGTAAATGTATATGCTGTATTGTTTACAGTGCAAACCCCATGCAATACCACATGCAGTTACAGAGGATGCATGAAGAAGACCATAATGACCATGCAGGAGCTTGCACAGAGACTACCCTGATTCCATCAGACGGCGTCCAAAGTCCAGAAACCATTAAATGATTTCCATTTAATCCCAATGAAATATTGATAGTGAGCACAAGCCGTTTCTTTTTCAAAGATGTAGGCTCGTGATATTTATCTGAAAAATGCACCCCCATCCCAAAAATGGTTGGTAAATCATTGTGAGCACAGTATAAGTCATTGAAACTGTTGAAACATGCTAAACTAAACTTAACCGTCTCATACTGTGAGTTGCCACAGCATGAAGTGAGAATGTATTTTTGTTTAAGAAACAAACACCAAGCAGACTACATAAACCCATAGGAATAAACCCATTAAAAAAAAAAAGTTTAAAAAAGGGAAAATACCCCCCCCAAAAAATCTCTGACACTGTATTTACCACAGAGAAGCACTGGCATACATAATGTTTAGAAATACCTAAAAGAGAAAAAAAAAAAGCACTGCAACAACCATCCTCAGCAAGTCTCTCAGTTTTACGTTTGAAGCTACAAAGGCTAAACGATCACATTAGATGGGCATCAGACTTGGAAAAGACAAGTAAATCACTGAAAACCAATATGCTTTTTTCAGTGTTGTGAGGAGTTGGGTGCAAAAAAAGAAATAAAGTCATAATAATAATTCACTGTGCAATCATATATTGTTCTACAAAGGCAACAAAATCAAATGCTGAGCATAGCAAGGCATACTTGAAAAACAAACAATACCCATTTCTGCATCACTCAACATCAGACATAAGCTTTTGGATGTACAGCTCAAATAAAGATAAACCTACAATGAAAATTCAAGTACATATAAATTACCAGTCGACTCATCTTTAATCATGAGGAAATTGTATTTTTTTCTGAAAAAGATCCAACTGTTCATGTGCTCACTGGTGCATGATGATTGACATGAAACAGCTCTGTCTGTGAAACAATAAAGATAATTACAACATGAAATTTTCACATATCTTTCCAATATATTGCTGTCCACTAAAAAGAAAATACAATCTTTGTTTCAATCAATAGAATAAATAAAGAGGAGCACATTGTGTTTGAGAGCTTAGCAGAAATCATACACATGATGAGGCAGAAGCGATTTGTACCATAATTCTGAAAACAATATCAGAAGTTAATATTCAGAATGTTTACCAAGTGAAACACTGATAACTGCAGGGTTTTATGTCAATTAAAACTTCTTAGTTTGTGAGCAAAAACCCTAGAAAAGATACAGTTTGCTTTTTGGCAAAGGTTCGCTGGTTGTAAAACAGGCAGTTCATGTGGAAGAACATTTATATTATAAATAAGAAGTGGGATAATAAACTAAATATGGTGCATGGTGGACGGAGTAAAGGAATCCGGCTCACAGCTCCAACCAGTTACCATGTAAAGTGAAACTAGACTTTCATGATAATCTTTTATCTGTGACATTTATTCCACAAATGCTCTTTTTCAGGTCGGTGTTGCTCCTCTAGCTGCATTGAACATGTGAAATAAACACAATGCAGACAAAAAAAACTGTCAAAAAAACACTGTTGCTCATGGATTCACAAATTAATGTGGTGTCAACATTTAAAATTTTGAATCGTCAGCTGCTCGATGTCACCATTCAAACAACAAATTTCCCTTTGAACCTTTCTAAAAGTGCTCTTTGCATCGGCCTCCTTTCATGAAAAAAACAATTATCTTATCATTGGTGTGTAGTAAAACCCATTAGCCTTGACCCCAGCAAGACAAATGAAATATGCTTAGAACTAACGCTTGTTCAACCAACTTTAAAACAAACAAAATAAAACAACCACGCAAGGTAGCTGAGACTTAAGAATTTCAAATAAACAACCTGAATGATTTGGCTTCACCTGATGACACGCAAGTTTGTAACCATCAGTATGGGCGGGTGGGTCCAAAATGTGTCCTTCTTCACATATAGCAACTTTTATTTCATCATATTCATTCTGCAAGTCTGTCAGCAATATTAATACAAAAAGAAACATAGTTCTCTTTTGAGCACTAAGTATGTAAAGAACGGTAAACTTTATGACCATTTGCAGTGGGGCTAACAGTCCGTCGGTCCCAGGATGACCTCTTTTGGATCTGTGAACTGTTCACAACTAAAGTAATTGGCCATGCGCACAAAGTATTGCTTATAGGTCATTGTCATGGCTTAGCAGCGACCATTTAAATGGTCCATCAGAACATCTCAGTGACTGTGGCTGCTTTCCCAGAAGGAAAAAAGTTTTCCACGTTACATTCAGTCCTGCAGTATCGAGGTCGTGGCAGCCTGATGTGTGAGGGTCCAAACGGCTACTTGCGTTGTCCTGACAGCATTGCCACTTTTTGTCTGTTGGGACCTTTTTTTTTTCCACACCACCCCGGTTCCCTTAATCCGTCTTCCCATTCTCCTGAGGGGTTCCGGCTTTGCTCCGGCGTGCAGATCGCAGCACCTTGTAGCAGCCGCGCGCAATCTTATGCATCCACATGATGTTCATGATGTCCAAGCAGATACTGGAGCAGATCCAGGCTACGCGGCCACCCCAGGGCACCAGGTAGAAGGCCTCAGTGCCGTAGACCGCATACATGCGGCTGTAGTACACCGGCATGACGGCTATGCGGACCACAAAAAAGACTACTGCCATGGCAACGCCATTTGCCATGTTAGGCCGGGAGGACTTGGGATAACCTAGTACCTCAAAGAACCAACTGAAACAAAACAGGTTAAAAATGTTAACATGAAAGTATGAGACAACAAGTCACTTGATATTTTGCAATAAACGTGACAATTCTTTCCACTGATAGCTAAATGTATTGTAAATCAAGAGACAAAAAAAATCAGGGTGAAGAGGAACTTAATGACCTAATCTTAATTTGACTGAGCTGAATTGAGCATGTAGCAAAAGCCCTAAATTAATTCCACAGTGATATCCATTTATATTTGTACAAACCCAATGAGGTTACAGAAAACTTTAACCTATAATCCAAATAGTATTTCAAATTGAAGCCCTTTTAATAAAAGGTCTAGACTTCATGATCTACACCAGTACGAAGAGGTCCAACTCTAATGTTGATTCAATTAGCTTGCATGTAACTGTAGAATTAAACTAACTTTCTTTCCTTGTAAATTGCCTTGTGATGCACTCTATTGTGACTTTGTATTATATTTAAAAAATTGGATTAAGCTGAATTAAACCAAGAGACCTAAAAACCAGGACATAAAAAGTACATACCGCTGGTTCACACACGGTGTAGAAAACTCAGCGAGCAGACGGAAGTTAGCAAAGTAAGGCAACATTCCTTGGCCCTGGAAGAACAAAGCAAGCAGAAGACAAGGAAACATGAAAGGGACAAAAACAAGACGCAAAGTCATTTGGATCAGCAGGCACGGAGATCCACAAAAATACAATTTCTCAGCATAACGATACAATGAAAAGCATGTAAATATGCAAAGAAAGGCAATCATATGATGTTTTATTATAATTTTGTAGTTAAAAAGAAGGAAAAATATAATGAGTAACAGAACAGAAAATTGGGGCTGAATACTACACACAGTCCGAATGAAGTATAGATCCATTTGGCAGATCTAAAGAGAATCGTCCCCTCAGGGCACAAGATTATTTCTTCACTTTTGTAAGCTAAAATTAGAGTGTCGTCCCAAATTCTGCTTTACAAACGGTCCACCGCATTGACTGAGCAGAAACTCCTCACTAACCGCGGATCAAAAAGAACTGGTGTACAAAATAACAAGTTTGTTTCCAGCAGAACTGAAATTATAATCAGTTTTCCTCAGTGTCTTAGAACATTTGTCTAAATTAGGGATGCAACAATACAACTTTGTTCCAAACCGATACACTACAGATACTTGAATCTGAGTACTTGCCGATACCCAGTACCAATACCGATACTTCTAGCACATTAAAAATGAAATGAAGACAGGCTTTATTTTCTTTTCAGCTTTTTACAACAAACAATGGTGAAATAAATAAATAAAAAAAGAATAAAACTGACAACATAATTAAAATTTCAAATGAAAATAAACATCATGCGTGATAACTTGGGATCAGTTTCTGGTATGATCAAGTATGAGAACAAGTACTTTAGAGTGGTGCCGGTACCGATACTGGTATTGCTATCAATGCAACCCCAGTCTAAATCAAAGAAGTCAAAAGTGAAAATGTGCTCAGCACATGAGATACTAATATATCTTTTAAGGTAGCAAACAAACTGTCATTTATTTCAGCATTAAATATGGTCTTTTTGTCAAAAATGTCCTCCCAGGCACTTAAAGGTCACATTGGCCAAAAAAATCTTCAGGATTCATGCTCTGGAGACTGAATGTCCATCGAGGATTTAATGTAAATAAAAGGTTTCAATTTTAAGAAATCTAACTCTCGGAACAAGAAACGGAAGGGAAGCTTGCCAAACCAACTAGCATTATCTCTAGTAAAGTAATAAGGAGTCTTTCCCTGTTTCTAATTTCACTGTATCACGAATATCTTGGAAATGTAGCATTTGAAAACGTCAAAATACAAAGGGCAACATACAAAAATTGTTTTCTATATAATGAGATTAAAATCACCCACTTATCCTTTATAAACTGTGTGCAAACTTTTACTTGCTCACATAGATAAAAACCAGACAAAAAAAAAAATCAGGAAAGCATAGTGTAACGTAAAATTCAATTCATCTGAACTGTGAAAAAACACAGAGAAAATAACATAGCACATTGTACGTGTATTGTACACCCAAACATTCAGCCAGCCACTACTGGAGGAAGCAATCCAAAGCCATGCAGAGTAAAGAGCAACATGTTCGACTGTTCAACGTGTCACTGTTTACAATACAAAATCAGGCCAAGAACTTGCATAACACAGCACACCTCCAGCTGCTTTGTTTTTAAGCACACGTGATGTAAAACACAACTGACAAAGTCTAACTTACTAAATCAGCTAGAAGTTTTGAGGCTTGGGATATTAAATCTGCACCACTCACCACATAAATTTGAAATTTGAGTTCTGTTTGGAAAAGTGCATTAGTGAGATGAGTAAACAGACGTCTGCGGTCCTAAGTGCTGTTTGTACCAAATGTTCAGGTGCATGATTTGGGTGTGTCTGACCATAAGGCTGTTTTGTTTGAAGTGCCATTACCAGGACCATATGTCAAGACGAAACGTGAAATAAAATTCAGAAATCTGAAGAACATTGATCCAGACCATCTGGCCACTGACATAGAGCATCTCATCTCTCTGCCTGTCCCTCTTTCCACATCAGATGCCGTTGACTATTATAATGATAGTCTACATCAGATCCTTGAGAGGCATGCCCCCCTTAAAGCAAGATCTGTGTCATTCACGTCCTCTGCCCCATGGTTTACTGAGGAGCAACGGCACATGAAGAGGGTGGGACGCGCCTTGGAGCGGAGGTTTCTGGCTTCTGGTCTCACAATTCACAAAGTTGCCTACCGTCAGCACCAAAAAGCGTACTCCAAATCTCTCGCAATAGCAAGATCAGAGTACTATTCTAAACTTATCGGGAGCAGTCCTGGGAATTCCAAAAAGCTATTTTTAACCATAAACCATCTTCTCAAACCACAAACCTGCCCGCATTTTGACCATACGGAAGAACACTGTGATAAATTTATTACATTTTTCTCCCAAAAAATCCAAAATATCCGTTTTTCTCTTATCCCAACTCAGTCTGACTTGTTGATTAAGGCTAGCCCAGACATTTCACTTTCCCAGTTCCTTCATACCACTGCAGGAGAGGTAGAGGACCTTATCCGGCAGATGAGTTCCTCCACAAGTAAACTGGACCCC
>JAVQJG010089221.1:0-10511 GCA_036024015.1 Craterocephalus amniculus | reverse complement strand
GGCTGTTATGCATGTAGAATTTTTTTATGTGTGTGTGAGTTGGTGATGGGGGACACCGGACTGAGAAAGCTAGCAGACGGCCCGCTCAGAGCTGACAATGGCTGCGACAGAGCAGGGTGGGTAGGTGGGGGGTAGCCTTGTGTGTTATTTAAGGAGGGGGTGGGAGTGCACTTCGGGTTGTTACGATGGGCCAATGTAGATGGCTTGTTGAAGAGGCTAACCTTCAGGTGACCCCCTCCACCCCCGTGCCATACTTGTGGTTCAGGGGCACATGTCCCTGAAGCCAGACCCCCACCACTGCGTCACCAAAACACATCCCCTCTGCAACTAACTCAAAGTAAAGTCCTTCCACCCAGCACACACGTCCACGCTAACACAGGCTTTCTGAGCTCTATAAATAAACTCGGCTGTTCATTTCTGAGAGCGGATCTGAATGCCGCTCTAGACCAGCAGCTTCCCAAACTGTGGTGCAGCGACCATGTACGGTCATCACATAGCACGTGGTGGCACAATATATCAAGAGTAGTTCAATTTCTATCTTCTATCAAGCTTTGTGCAGCCATACCACAGGCTTACTTGTGGCAGTGCAAGCTGGAAGTATCGCCAGAACAAGTATCGCTCAGTAGTCATCTGTCCATGTGCCAGCTCACAAACAAGTATAACTGAGTCCTCAATACTCTGACAGGTCAAAACAACGCCAATAAGCTCCAGTGATGGAAAGTCCACAAAGATGATGATCAATTGGAAAAAAAATGGACATTCTCTGCTTGCACCAGAGGACATAACTCTAGTGGTCTTTGTGTTTGAGACAACTAAAACAGCCTGTGTTTACAGGTTAGAGTGCTTAATAGATGGGTTTGTAAAGGTATGTTTTTATGAAGCATGTACCCACACTTGTTTGGAAGCTGACCATCTCCTGGGGGCTGGGAGATAAGGTCAGTCCTCCAGGGCTGCCATCTTTCAGGTTTTATAGCTCAGGACTGGTAGGTTTGGTCCATTAAACCCTTATCTTAGAGTTAAACTTATCCTACCTGGTAAGTGGGGTATGAGCCAGATAGTGGTGGATAGGTCATCTATGCCATGATGGTGCATTGGCCTAATATCTGCTATTAATTATATAAAGGAGAATATGACACAGAACCAAAGGAGAACATCCAGCTATTTGTGTTCTTTCTTCTTGACATTGAGCTTTAGAAACAAAAAAAACCTTGTATATTTACATATCGTGCTGTTCCATTTTGTTCTTATTGACGCAGCGACACACATGAAACGATAATTCGTTTGACCAGTCAATGGATTGGGAAGACCGGGGAAAAGGCAGGATGGCTTAGATCGGATATTCTGGCACCCTTTCTAATCTAAGATAGGTTTGTTAAGCATGAAAGATTTAACAGCGGCTCTTAAGGACCAGAACTTGGCATCCTAGAGTAGTACTCCTTTACCAGCAGGTCAACCTGGACTGAATCAAAAAGTCGTTTTAGATGTTTTAAAGCAACACTGCATAACTTTCTGACAAAAAAAAACTGTTCTTCTGACTTGTCATGTTGCAACACTAATATTCCTTTTACAAATTCAGGGACCATCATAACCCGCAGCATCCCAAAGCTGAGTGTGAGCGGCCGTTATGAATGTGCGCCGTAGCAGATTCAGCGAAGAAACCTAAACAGACATTATCAGAGGAAGCGAAGAAAAAAAAAGAGAGAAAAAGCCAGAACAAGATAACCGGCAACATCCGACTGACTTCCCTGGCTGGAGAGAGCTTAGACAAGAGACAGGATCCATGACGGAGGCTGAATTAGCTGTTCTTAGGGGGCCGCTAAAGTGTGAAAACAGGCCAATGTTGAGTAGTGCTGCTTTAAGGGAGTATCGTGTTCAATAACAAAAAAACCTCTTCTAGTTAGAAATTGTTTGCAAGACTTGGCTGATACCTGGAATACTGAGCAGACGTTAAGATGATGCAATCAAGTTAATGGGGCCAACCACAGTGGTTTAGCCAAAGCAGATGCAAACAGTACATAAGATCAGGCCTGCAGCACTGTGCCGACAACAAAGGCTTGTGATGCAGAATTTCCATAAACCATTTCCATAATCCACACACAACTTTTCACTCCCATCAGTGCAGGACAAAGAAAAGAATGAAGCGCATCTGCAGCCATTCCTAAAACGGACATGGCAGAAGATCAGTATGTTTGCTGGGAAAAATGAGGAATGCCTGCTAAGAGGGGGGTGCAGTCGGATCATTTTCATTCTGCAGACACCAGGAAGCAAAGACAAAAAAATGAAATGGACCTCTGTAAAAGAAAATAAGTAGACGGCAAAGAGTAAAGGCCTCCGACTGATGCTGCACGTTATGCGCCGCATCACCGGCCAAGTTCTTAATCCAGTCATGCAAAAATATTTTCCTTGACGGCAGCTCAGTGAATTCCACATTCCTGCATGAGTGCGCCGACACCTTTGCAAGTGGAAAAAACAGACGCACAACCCTGACGCAATTTACAAAAGGCTGGCAGCTGTCATAATTTTATCGAAGCAACAAATTGAAACATGGCTGCGCTGTCAGCCAAAAGGGAAATATCAATCCAGACAATATCTTGATGTGAGGTCATTGTCATGTGCACGCATCCCAGACAAGCTCTCATCCACAGACAGACTCAGACAAACATCGATTCTCACTCTTACAACCTTCCTCTACACACACACACACACAAATGTGCACATGCACAGTCTGTCTGGCGCGTCAATTTAGTCCCCTGGGGAGCACGCAGGGTGACACCACTAACAGGCCAGACCAGACTAGACAGCCAGCAGACAGATAAATACTAGGCACGGCTGAATACTAAATGCACTCCAGTCTACCAGCTCCCCAACCATCCCCCTGTCTGCAGTCTACACACACACACAAGCACGCACGCACGCACGCACGCACGCACGCACGCACGCACGCACGCACACACACACACACACACACACACACACACACTGTCCCCTGTGCATCTCTTGGGAATCGTCTGTCTCTCTGTGTATTTGAGGAATACTAACTTAAGTTTGATAGGTTTATCACGCTCGGCACGTGTGCATGCATCTATTTTAGGAGCTGCACGAGGGGTTTCCTGCTTACTGATGCTGGTTTAGAAGTTCACAGCGGGTCTTACAGCCGCTGTTTCCTGACCGTCTGATCCAAAACATGAAATGTTCATGCAATGAAACAGGAAAAAGATCTAAAACAATATTTCTTTCTAGCTGAAATAAATGTAGGCAGGAAAGGAAATACCACCACCATGTGTTTACAGGCACTGTAATATCACTGTGACTTCTGAAGGCAACTATGTGCAGTCATCAGAGCTTTCAGTATATTTGGCCTGCATCATTCTCATATGAAGCATATCTGACTGGGTAAATAAAAAAATGGAAAATTTGAAAGAAAATTTGTTTGGTTGAGATGTTTGCGACACTGTGAATGCATCATGGGTGTGATCAGGCCTGTACAGGAAAAAAAGAAGCAAGAAAAAACTACAACTAAGAATATCAGATGAATATAAAAAGATAGACAGGACTTTCAGAGCAACAATCCTGTGCAGTGCTGCTCTTGAAACTACTTCATAGCGCCATCTTGTGGCTGTTTTCAAAAATTGGTCAATTTTTTCAACATTCCAAGCATGGAGTGGAAAAAACTGCTCCACTTTCTAAATGTCCGCTTCAGTTCTCCTCCCAACTTTTATTTGCCGCTCCATTACTTCTGAAACCCAAACCGCCTCCTTAGCATGGCTTTGAGCCTTGAATCAATTATGCCTCGTCTTATTCGGAAACTACAGGCGGTCGCAGGAGGCTCATCACGTGGGTCATTTGTGGAGAAGGGAAGATTCACAGTCGGGTTTTCTCTATGGAATTCCGGGGAGCTACTGAACTGCATGATGGGAAATGTAGGAAGATCAGTATTCAGCCGGTACAGCTTTGCTCTCATTTTAAATCTCCAAAACACGGTAGTACAGATGCACAAAGAGCCAAGACAAAGGGCGTCAGGCTCAGCAGAAATGCTATAATCTGTTCGCCAGTGTACTTCAGTTTTTTCCGAATATTTTCATGTTTCATCCTCAAATATCTCTCCAAACCACATTTTTAAACCTCTGAATATGACGTAGTATACAGTAGGTGGATGAGGTCACCCAGGAAGGGGAAGAGGAAGAAACAAAGGTGAGTTAATATTTCTAATGAGTTGCAGGGACTGTCTGTATTTTCAGTTCTATGCACATTTTCTGCCTCATGATTATTAAATGACTAGTTTGGCTTCATACGGTAAAATAATTGTTACAGTTCAGTAAATGTTACTCTGACATTCCTACACTTTATCAGTACAACACAAGCAAAAGCCTTTTCATAAGATGTTTGTATTTGAGTGTATAACGTGACTTTGAGAAGACACCTCTTATGGCTGTGTTTTAAATGAATAATTTTAGCTTTTATTTGAATGAACTGTCAGATATAAACAGAAAAAAGATGTTTGAAGGAGACATTAAAGGTTTTTAGGGCTGCAAAAAATAAAGAGACTTGAGTTTGTTGTTTTTCTCTCTCTTACCAGCTGGTGTTATATCATACATGGTTGGAAAGCCTGATTAGTCACCTTTCCAACAAGGTATAACTTATAAAGATCGTCCTTCTGTGGAAGAAACAACACAGTTAAATGTGTGGGTAGTGCCTAATCAAAATATACCAAAATCCCCTGCAATATTCTGCGGTTGATATTCACTCTTGTTTAAAGATTCAAGTTCTGCCAGGTGTGTGTCAGTCACAGATGTTTGACTGGCACCTGATGGACAGACTATTGGGGAGAGATTATATTGGGGCACTACTGCACGCTAAGCTGGGTTGCTCCTTCTGCAGTAATATGACACTTTTAACTTCTACGTCGTTGTATAGGTGAGTAATCAGGTTTTCTAATAAACTATAATACAACACAACCCGGTATTATCAGAGGACAAAAATCAACTCAGTTTCCTGACTTTTTGTGATCAGTTTAATGAACTTCTGTGGAATTGTTTTTAGACTTTGAAGAAATTGAGTCACAATTTCTATAAATGTGATAAGATGTTTGGCATTATAATACAGGACTAATTTCACTTTATTACACATTCTGGTTATTTAAGTGTCAAATCCGAGACCATGCTCATATGCAAAAGGCTGGAGTGTCCTCACTGGGTAGGGATTGAGGTCCTGCCCCAGGAGGACGAAGTTTAGAAATTTAGAGGGAACTCTGGGTTTACCTGCCTAGGCCGCAGCCTAAGTGACCCCATCCCAGATAAAACACAAGTGAATAGATGGAAATGTTATTGCTTGATGCTTCAGTTTAAGGCTAACATTGAAAATTCGCATTAAAAAGATTAATTTAAAGGAACGGGGTTGGGTGGCGTTTGAATATACGTGAGTAGAGGTAAAGTCGGGTTATGGATTGAGTAACTCGGCCCAATGTAAACATTCAAAGCTTGAGCAGAATCTCCTCCTCTGTGTGTGATGAAAGCACTTGCGCATAACATTTTCAGACAGACTAATAACTCCGAGCACACCGTGACTTCCATGTGGAGTATTGCCGATTCCAAATGTCAGAACAAAAGATGGATATGACTCACACTTAATACCCAAGATGAATAGGATTCATGAATTACCCGCAGTGCATCTCTCCAGCTGACAAAGCTGGCGTGCCAGTGAAAGGGAGTGAAAAAGTGGGCTTGTTTAGTCATTGAGGGTAGCTTACCATCTTCCGCGAAGCGCTAAGTAGCAGAAAGGCCGTTCCAGAGAGTCGGGCTGTGCAGCAGAGAGCTGATTTCAATAAAAAACGTCTGGCTTGCCACATCACATTTGCTGCTTCCTGCCCTTGTCTGCCTGCAGTACCGTGTCATATCCTGTCCGCACAGGTGCACCAGCTGTCTGGTTTCCCACCCCTGTTATTTCTGCAAACACACACACACACACACGCACACCCACACACACACACACACACACCTTGCTTTCACCCCTGTCATTTTCTAGAGGCACCGCTCCCTGCCTCTCTAGCTGCCGCAGGCACCTCTGCAATGACACCACAGCGTTCACTGAAAAGTTGTCTCTGCGTGAATGTGTGTGTCTAAGTGTGTGTGCCAGAAACAGCAGTGAAAAGAAAAAGAAGGATGATAGAACAGAGAAATATAAAGAGCGCCTCCGTTTTGGTGTGAATGAGAGAAGAAGTTGAATAAAAGACAGAACCTGAGGTTGCAGACACTGAACGAGTGAATGAAGGAAAAAGGTGGAGATGAGAGAAAATAAGAGGAATGAGATGAAGGGAACACATAAATACCTGAAAGGAAGACATGATAAAAAGAAAAAGGGAGGTGTGCAAAAAGGGAATGCAATAAGACAACTAAAGATAACAGCATAAACACGAAGAAAGAAAAGAGGAGGGAGCCCAAAAGGGAAAACAGAGGAGAGGAAAATCAGGGAAAATAAAAATAGCAAGACTGAAAGGGTGAAAGTAAAAAGAAAAGCAAGAGTGAGATAGAGGAGGATCCAGAGATGTAGACAGTGAGGAAGAGTAGATAATCAGCAGGTAGTGAGCTCTCTTCACCCCTGCGGTAAGGCCCTGCTGAGCATTGTAATGGGCTGTCTGCCCAGCTGGGACGATGAGCTCATGTCTGGCTTTAATGCCAATCTCCTCAACTGGCACTCGGTGCGGCTCGGCGAGCGCAGACGCAACGCCGCAACTCCAACGCTCCGTTGCAGCCTGGCGAAGTACGGTGCTCGGCTTACAGAGGAGAAAGACGAGGGAAAGACAAGGAAGGTGGCGGAGAGGGAGGGGTGGAGGGCGAAGGTGCGTTTTGCGTGTCCCTGGCAGCTATTTCCGTCACAACACTGATAAGAGCCACAAACCAGACGGAAATAATCACACAGGGAGCGAGATGGCAGCTGTAAATGTGTGTGTGCGTAAAAGTGAGAGAGGGCGAGCAAATAGTGTCTTTGTGTCGTTTTATGCAGCCATAAACTGCAGTGATTACAGACTGCAGAAGGTGCCGGTTACAGGTTAGGCTTCACACGTGTGCAGTATGTAGCTCTGAAATATGTAAGTTTGCAACATGTTTGTTTCACTTTGTGATGCTTTCTGAGCAGAAACGTGTAACATGGTTTGGTATATATAATGAAGGAGAAAAGTCACTTTTCTGCTGGTTAATGCAAGACGACTCCTGCTTGTAAACATGAAGCTGCATCACATCTTAGTGGTCTTTGGTCGACCATGTTTCTGTCTGGTGAGGGGAGATGTGAAAACTAAGCCTGGAGAACTTCCACATGGTAACTTTTAATGCAGCCAGGCAGCTTTACTCTGAGCCAACATGTCTGCTTTGTGCACGTCACACACTCTCCAGGTGCTTCTGTGGTGGCTGTCCCTCACATTATCCTATAACAGGTAAAAGCAATTCTTTAAGATTTGTAATTCCATTCTGAATTGTTATGCAACTGAATGGCTACATCCCTCCCCCCAACCCACCCCTAGAAACAGGTCATCCAATTTCTCTTCCCATAGTTATATTGCTGTGTTACTATAATGAAGCACTTTGAAGCACACAGGAGGTTCAGGGGTGAAGGAACTACATAAGTGGTGATGATGATGACAATAATAATAATGATGATGATGATGATGATGATGATGATGATAATGATAATGATGGACAGAAGAAGTGTAGAATGTTGCCGTAAACAAAAAAATAACAGACTTGGCCAAGTGTGTGCAGCCTGGGTATATAAATTACTGTAAATGTGGATGGATGGACGGACGGACGGATGGATGGATGGGCGGGCATTCAGAGAACACTGAAGGGTGATTCATATTTATGAAAGGGAAAGTGTTCAGGTGTTCTTTGGGAAAAGACAACAATCCATTGGTTGATTGTGATGATCAATACCTCACTTGGCCAATCAGATTCAGGAGAAACAAGGGCTAGTGTTCAAATTCATTTCAGAAACACCAGAAGTAAGTTGACCCAAAGGTAGTAACATATAGGAAGAGAGACCACTTGAACCACTTGAATTTAATTATTTAAATAACCTGGACCTTCATTCTTAATGTCAAACTAACACGAGTCAAAGGAGAAAACATTAACAGTGTTTGGTTTTTTTTACTACAAAACAGCATAATTTATAATTTCACAAAGTTTTGGGGGTTTTATTTGCGTTTTGTTTGGGTTGCAATGGTCCATAGAGGCTTTTAGCTGAATTCCTCCGTTCATTTTGGCATGCTTTATGTTATGTGTTGGTGTCTAATAATGTGCCTGTAAATCATCTATATTGCATGCATCTCATCCAACCTCACGTACAGTACACGGGGCTCTCTTGATGAAGAGGTTTAAAAAAAAAAACAGAAGCACATCCAACATGGTACAAAACATGAAAAATTGAGCAGTTGTCTGGATTTGATGCACAATGGAAATCTAAATCTCTGCAATGATAAAAAGCAGGCAGTAGCTTTGCAGTCCAAGCACTGAGCTTGCAGGAACTGTTGAAACTATTGAGTACATTTAAAATGAATTAAAGATTGCCTTCAGTTTGAATGGTGCAGGGCGGTCGGGAACCTGGGGCTCAGAAAAGGTTGGCAATCAATGCCAAAAGCCAGTCCCTGACTTTTCTAGCACAGCCACCTTCAGACCACATGTGTTCCCTCAGTCGAGTGCTGCCATCTGCATCACCTTATATATATCCTATGGATGGTGTGTGTGGCGAGTGCACCTGCTGTCTGAAGGTGGGTGGAATGATTCCTGTTAGCTATCACTGATAGACCAATATGAGTCTGCATTATCACAGAAAGCTTGTTAGGTTTCAGCTCAATGTACACACAAACCCAGAGACATGATTGCAGCAGCAGGATGAATTTATTTTTATATTTTGGCAAAGTTAAGTACAAGTGAAGCTGTTTTTTCTGCTATATGGCACAAACATGTTAGCAAACAGCTCCTTTATCTATTCACCAACAGCTTGTGGATAATGTTAACAACTAGTACACAGTTTGAGTTAAATATCTATTTTATGTGTGTCCCCACAAAATTCAGCTTAATAACATCTCGTTATGTTTACCTGCATCTATTGCTGAGTCGGAGGGAAAGACAGGAAGTATGCATCTTAAATAGACTGCCCAGATTGGATGGGTAGGTTTCACATCCTAAAATTTGATTGAGATGTTGCTTCATTTCAGAGACCCAAACCAGTTCAGGTGCAGCCAGAGAGAAAAGCTGCAATAAAACTGTTAGTTGAGGGAAAGTTCAGACTGGTAGTAGACACTTAGGTTGGACCTCAGTGCTTTGTAATGTAAATACGATGCAAACTCTGGTTATAAATGAGATCAACAGTGCATTTTGGAGGTGCTCTGGCTAGCTTGTCTGTCACCTATCAATGAAAAGGTAAAAAGAGCTTTACAAGTTCATTTAAAACCAGATTTACGCACCTTGGTGCCCCCTAACAATGTCTAATTCACCAACCATCATAATCCTGTTTCCTCTCTGAGCTCCATCCAGCCAATAAAAGTCAGTTATTTCACTCTTGCCTCATCTCTTGCTCTTTTTCCAACATCCTCTGAAAATAACTTCTTGTGTGTCTTTGCTGAATCAGCCATCGTCGCATGTTTAAAACAGTCAGTGTTGATATCCAGTAGCTGATGTGACGCAGTGTTGCACAATAAAACACTGACATCATTTTGTTCTGAAGTGTTCTTTTTCAGTCTTAGGACACTGAAGAGCCACGATGGCTCCAGGAATATACATAATTAACAATAAATATAACAAAATTGAACATAAAAGCAAATGAACAGAGTAAAAATGTTAAAACAAACACTACAACAAAAAAACCTGGTGGGACTCAAACTGAACTCTAATCAGAAGTCGAGGTGAGGAGTGACTTCATTTGAGATTTGAAGGACGGTGCAGATTCTACAGATTATTCCAGAGTCTAGGGACTGCCACTGTGAAAGCCCGATCCCCTCCATGCTTTTAACCAGACCTCAGCAGCACCCAGAGCATCTGGGTTATCTCTGTGGTCTTCGGAGGTTAGAAACATGGAGCTGCTTGGTAAAGAAGCTGGGTGCTGTACTATTTAAAACTCCCAAAGTGAATATTATTAAATCAATAGGAAAAAGGACAGGTAGGCAGTATAAAGCTGCTAAAAACTGCAGTGATGGTATCATGTGACTGGTCAAAGACGTTCTGATGGAGAGGTGAAAGGTAAGAATGACTGTAGGCTGCCATAGAAATGATGAAGGTATGAATGATTTGTGAGGTCTTCTGGAGGAAGATCAGATTTTGCTTTTTGGGAATTTGTAGGACCTAATGACTGTGTGGACGCTTGTTTTTTTGCTTAAAGCCCCAGCGTGTAAAAACTTCTGCCATCTAGTGGTTCCCTCATTGACTGCAAACAACTGATTCTTTCTGGCGTCCCACTGTTTAAGCAGTTATTATCAGTTAGTTATTAGTTTAGTTTTCTATTTACAATACATATTTGTACTAGCT
>JAVQJG010089217.1:0-13827 GCA_036024015.1 Craterocephalus amniculus | reverse complement strand
AGCTAATCAGTAAATAGATAGGCCTACTTATTTTCATAAATTATGTGGTATTGAATTGCACCCTGAACTCCAGTACTCGCCGATACCGATACCAGAATTTTAGGCAGTATCGGAGGCATATTGTACAACTCTAAGTACAATATCACAAACAACTGTTCAGACTAATGTTGCCCTGCTGTATGTTCAATAAAATCCATAGAACAGCCGAAGGAAGCCATTTATCTTTCTGACATTAAATCCTAAATGACCTGAAATGTACTTAAATTAAATGATGATTCAGTGCTGTTATTTTCTATCTCTATTTATAAATTAATATCACCCAAGCTGCAAGGGAATGTAGAAGTAATACTTCAGTCTAACCTCAGTTTTGTTGCTCAACTCAAACATGTTTTTCTAGCTTAAAAAAGTTGAATATTTTTTTAATGTTTTGTTTATTCTCATATTGGCTGTTTTAGTTCACTGTACTCAAGATATCGGTCAGGGCTCCCTGTGAAAACGCTGCAGCTTGACTCATTACCTGGACAAAAAGGCACAAGCATCCTCTGCTTGCCTCTCTCCACTGGTTTCCTGTTAGATTTTCTATTGATTTTTAAATCTTACTGCTCACCTTTAAAGCCTTAGAAGGCCGTGCCCCCAAATACATCTCAGACTTATTGAGCTGGTATATGTCATTGAGACCAATGAGATCCATAGATGGTGCTCTGTTTGCTATTCACAGATCACTGTTTGCCACAAAGGGAGTTTGGGATCTGGATTTTATTTATTCAGTTATTTTAGATCCCTCTATCTGTTTGATTGGAAAGGGAATTACGCCATACTTGTTTCAATGTCCCAAAACTACTGTTGTATATCACAGAAACAAGAAAACATTGCTGCATGCAATGCTATTGTAATAGCTGCATAGTATATTAGCAACATAAGCCTTACATGCTGCCCTATGAATGCTTCATGTGAGACCTTTAACATGAACAGATTTACTGTCTGTATGCTTCCAAAAACATGCTCGGGATTGATCAGTTTTCATACCTCTGCCTGCTTCTCATCTCTTCACCAACCACCTCTCCTTTCTCTTTAATTTTGTCCTTTTGTCTCCCCTTCCTCTTAGTCAGTGAAGGGAATTGATCCACAGCGCTCTGTGAATGCATTAGCACAGATTACAGGGAGCGAGGTATGGAATAAAAGGAAGAAAAATGAATTCATCCCGCATTGGATTTTCCGCACTCCTCTGAGGTTCCAAATTACAGAACTCGCCAGGGACAACTGCGTCCTGCCTCATCTACACACCCCTGTCCATCGGAAGACGTTTAATAAACACGGCTGCAGGGGGAGGACGGCAAGGAAAGCATTTGTGGAAACTTGCCCGCAGATCCGCAGCAGTTTAAACACGGGAACGCACACGTCCCAGGAGCACGGGACACATGTACGACACAAGCGTATTTTCTCTACGCGCTCTCTTCCAATCTGGAAAAATCACAGCGAGATGAGAGGGGTGATGCAAACAACTGCAACAAATCGAGCCTTGTGACAAACAATACAATGAAAAGGAGCGCGAGAACTAAAGATACAGTCGGACAGGGGGGGAAAAAAGGCAGTGCTTGTATAATCATCATAAGGAAAGGTGATTTAAGACTCTGATGATGCTGCCAAAACAAGGCAGCCGTAAAAGAAAATACATCAGTAAAAGAGAAAAAAATCTTTTCGTCTAAAAACATTCACATCAAATCTATGTTCTCTATTTTAAGTGGCTGCAATGAAAAAAAGAATAGACGCTTGAGCCAATTCTTCACTCAAATGGGGTTTTTTAACTGATGTATAAATAAACACGCTGCCTAAACAGCAATAAGGCTGATCACCCGCACCCTAAGCACACACGAGTGCTCTCAAACACCATTACCATCATGGACGCCGACAAAAGACTGCTAATTAGTTTGATGAGGGGGCATGATTCTTGTGCATGAGCACCCATAACCTTTAATCTCTCTTTTCGCCCCGTTCTGCAAAATGTCAGTTCAAACCCATATTTGAGAAACCCTCGCAAAGGTTCAAGTAATCACATCAGCGAGCACGCATAAGAGCCCTTAGCCGGCCTGTCACAAACACGGCCGGTTAAAGGACATATAAACACACACGGGCGTCCATATTAAGCGACATGCCTCGGGATAAAGGCGCCCGGCAGTAACACGCCTTCTCTCCTCTGAGGCCCACAGCTTCACTGCTGACCTCAATGTTTTCTTGGCAACTGGCTGAAGATGTTTGTTTTGGCAGTATTAAGACGACGATTGCTCCCCAAGTGTACCACTTTGTGCCTGTATGTTCCATTCACACATGAAAAAACACACACACATACACACAACAGGCAAGGAAAGCAGCTGCTGAGTCAAACAGCCTGGTGTCAACCAGTTGCCAAGGACGTGACAACCTATTTCCCACGATTGACGTCCTGGGGGGGTTATTAGAGCATCTGACAGGTAAACACTAGAGGCACAATATAGTTCACATGAAGATGAGTTTGCATTTTTTTCATGCTTACTATTCAGTTCAGAGTCTTGAGGATGTTGTGTTTAACCTTGACATTTATTCAGTAGCTGAAATACAAGAATATCTGCCACTGGGATAACTACTGATGACTAATCCCACATTGTCAAGTACTTCTGAGTTTGAGAGAAGTCCACCTGAAACAGTCATTTTTTCACCTTACAAATGTAATTTACACTTGCAAATGCGATGCCTTTCCTCCCTTGGTGCCTGTTTCTAATTCTGTCCTGACCGGCTTTGCAATGCTGCTCATTCAGAGGCTGAAGGATGCTGGCGCTGAGCTTGGCATCGCTCTGACCGTGTGAGGGAGAGTGGAGGTGAGTGCCAGGACCCATCTTCACACCACAAAGAGCTTATATGAGCAGGTTTCTACCGGCCAAAAGCAGCTCTCATAAGCCCCCGGTCAAACAAGCAGCCCCTCTGTCCATCTGACCCTTTTTCAGCAGCGATACTGTGCTCGAGCCGCTCCAAGCCTAACTGGCCCATTTAAGTCACAGATGCAACAGTAAAGAGGGTGTAGGACAGAAAATGGATGAGGGTCTTGGCAGTGTGGGTCTGGGTGAATGTCTTACTGTCGATGCAAACACAAACAGGGAGAATTTAATCAAATGAGGTCATTGTTACTTTGCTTTTTTCATGCTAAGAAAAAGACCTTTTACATTTTCGTATTCTAGCATTTATTTGGACTTCTATTTATGGGCTGCCAGTGTTCTTTATCTTAACTACTGCTTTTGTTTTTGTTGTTTTGTTGTTTTTTTTTGGTGGGGCAAACAAAGTAACCCTTTTGAATAATCTGTTCCCCTCCCTCACCAGAAGTGGCAACACATCAAGAACTGAGGCAGTTGTGTTGAACTTTCATTTCCACCACAGAAGTTGCTGTCTGCTTCCTGCCTTTGTTTCACTTACAGATTTTTGCCCTTTGGCGCCTGAAACAAAGTCTAATTCTGCATCTGTCTCACTTCTGCAAGTAAAAGCCATTTCAGCGTTAACTCGTGCTCTGTCACTTTCTTATATTTTCGTGCTTCCTCCAATTATGTCCTATTGGATTTTTTTTTCTTTTCTAATGTCTTCAGAAAAGTGCAAAATGAATTTCAATGTGCCGTGAAAACAAATTAAAAGAAAAGAATTTTACAAACAAAAACTTAGGAATAGTTGTTGTTTTTATACATTGCAGTATATAATAAAATGCTATATAATAAACTGTGTAAGAATAAATTATTCAGCTGGTAGCAAATTGAATGGAATCTCATTACTTAAAAGCAAAACTACTTAAATATTTCTTTTAATAATTATTCTGTAATGTTGTTATTAATTTTCTGTTCTTACTGGCTGCTACTTCTGGATCAAAGCCCAGGATGGGATCTTTGAAACATGCACAGAACACCTACAGCAGGCCAGTTTGAGTCCACCTGAACATGTCACCCAACCGCTTTACTATTCAAAGACAATTTAGGCATAGCTTTTTAATTAAATGTCTGCATTAAAATACTTAATTTCACCCATTTATCACGTTTGTCCAAAATGTATTCTGAAGTGTAATACATTTTTCACAATAATCATCTAATAATAATAACAAAAATCCCTCTCAGACCGACCACAGCCCATTACGAAGTGCTGTGATGACACATCAAACGAGCGATTATGCTGCTGATTACTTTGACTGAGCGTTCAACACTGGCCGACTATCAAAGCCAAACCTGGCATAAGAGGCACCTGTTGGTTAACGCGGCCATCAGAGATGACGGGTCAGAGAAGAGAGCGACCGCCTCCTCTACCTCTGCACATTCAATTGAGCCTTTTAGAATCGGCATCATCAATATACAACTTCAAAGCCCCTGGGAGAGCGCAGGAGAGGTGCGACCATGTCTACATGTTTGTTTGGTGTGTGCGCATACGAGAGCATGCGTTCGGCTCATTACTCATTTGTGTCCTTTGAGTGAGTCGCAGCCATTCAGCCTCCCTTTGTGTGCGGAGTAAGAGGAGAAGAGAGCCCCATCCAAACATGAGATCACAGATTATACACTTAACGCTTCGCCAAGAGGACTAAACGAAGCGCAGAAGAGCAAAATTGTAGAGGAGCAAGGGGGGGGGGGGGGGACTAGAGACAAAAGAGAGAAAAAAACAAACAAGAGAATGGGCAGAGATAGTGATGAACAGGAAAGACTGAGTGTAAAATAAGAGAAGGTTGAATGCTCTCGTGCTTTTCTTATCAGGACGGCAGAGCAGTTTCATTGCCCGCAGCTTTACAATGTGCAGCGGAGGGTTTAGTGTTCCGCTGATGACCATAGCAAATCTCTGCAAAGATATGGATTATGCTGGGGCTAAACTGGCCACTAAACACTCAATAATCCACATTCTGCTCTCTGTATGACCTAATTTTTTGTAAACTGCATTGATAAGAGCAGCGGTTTATTTTATCACCAGCTCAGATTCATATGCAAAAGGTCAAATTTCTTCTAATCTTGCATTTTATTTCAAGGCTTCATATATAAGGGTTTAGAATAAGGCTGGTTATTCAGGGAAAGAAAAAAAATCGAAACAGCCCATTGATGGATGATGGTTTTGTAGATAAATAAGCAATAGTTTTGTTTTAGTTTTTTTGCAACATGCTGCTTTCTTTCAATTCATTAAGATGACAGAATTCTTCTGGACAAAAATCTTCTGGACAGCAGATGAAACAAAAAGGGAAACTAATAATGAGACCTTCAGATCTAAAGGATTTCATGTCTTTTAACATGCAGCTTATCATTAAACATATTTGGATTTTGTTTGCCCAAAGTTCATTTTTAAAGGTGAAGGATTAAATTGCCCAGGTGAATGCATAATAAGCCTGAATCATTAGCTGGACAACATATTTTCAACCTCCACAAAATGTCTGTGAATGTATGTGTGACAGAAAGAAGGAGAGCTGCTGAGAAAGAAAATTTTGTGGGGGATGACGAGATGTAAAAAGGCAGCATGTGTGTCTGTTTCCTCTATGATTGTAATCAGCATTGACATATTGACTGAAAGTTGCCTCTAGACACGTGTGAGGAGGAGAGGAGGGCGGGGGAGGGGGGGTTAACTCCCCAAACTGCATTTCCCATGGGCCTTTGTACCAGCGTATGCACAGATGGCAGGCGAGACAAAACACAAGCCCCCACTTGTGAAATTTGCAGCTACAATGTCATAAGCACGCAGTCCGTTAAATAAACATTATAGCCATGAGAGTCCGGGGTCATGCAAGCGCTGCTCTGCATGGAGTTTAGAAAAAGAACAGAATTATGCTGCAGTATCACAGCAGAGCAGTTTCTGGAAGGATGCAGAAAAAATAGATTCAACAGAACAAAAATACAGCAACGATTACATAAATTCACACGTGGGGATGCAAATGGGTGTGTAGGGTTTAGGACAGCACAAATCAGACAGGCCACTCTGCGACCTACATAGTTATTTTAAGTAAGGACAGTTACATTAAATGACAGTCTTGTGTCTTGAGTCTGTGAATCACTCTTCAAAAGGGTGAGGATGAAGATCCCGTGAGACAGGTAAGGTCTCCTCAAAGGCACGAAAGCACAAGACTTGTCAAAATATTCCAACTGTTTGCAGGAAATGTGGCATGACCAAACTGTCTGTCCTGCACAGCAGAGAAGTAGGAGCAATAAGCAGCACTTTAGTTTAGATTACAGTTACTGAACAGCTACTTAATACTTCACACTGCAAAGAAATTTGATTTAAATGATTGCTGGAAAGGCACTAAACAGACCGAGTTGTTATAGGCTTTCATGCTCCTTTGTGGGTTTGTGGCACAGAAAAAAAAAGGACAACATTGCAACTGGTGAGAAGCTGGAAGGTTTATCCTTGATGAAGATAAATAATGAGTTAGTGCTGGTGACTTAAAGCTCTGTAACAATTGCACCAGCTACTAAGTCAGTTCATAGTTGTGCAAGCTGATGGCAACACTTAGCATGTCACAGCAAGTAAGCCTTCAACATTTACTGGCTGTCACAATCATTGCATTATTATTAAATTACGATTATTTTCAAAGATAATTCCAGTAATTTTTTATGATTGTCATAATTGTTTTAGTCACCTGTATAAAAACTGGGTGTTCACAATATAATGGCTTCAAAATCTGTATCGACACATGTTGTTAATTTTTTTAAATATATGCATTGGTCTGATAGGTAAAACTGGGCCGATGTTGACAACAAATGCTTCTTTCTATCCATTTCCTTGCCAGAAGGAGAGCGGGTGTTGGCCATGTAGTGAATGTTTGCACATGTGACTATGATAGTGAAAGGCATTGTGATGTGTTTAACTGAGGTGGAAAAGCAATGTGAGGGGTGTGGTACTCTTTCATGGAGATGAAAGAAGATACTCAAATAGCAGTCTGCAATACTTGCAACATCAAAATAATGACAAGAGTGCATGAAATAATTCAAAACCACCATTTTGATACATCATCTGAAAAACCACCCATCAAGAGGTTCACAAACTATGTTGCGAAGTTAACACTGCTAACGTTAGCTTTCATTTTATACAGAATTTGGTCATCTTAAGCTTTTTTCTTTTTTTTTTTTAAAAAGACATTGTTGTTAAATATCGGTTTTAGGCCATCGCAAAAACAATAATATCAGCATCTGCCTAAATGTTCATATTGGAGCGTCTCTTATAGAAACATAAACAGAACATGAATGTCACATTAATCAATAACATTATCGCTGTGTGCCTGTGTTCTGCAGACCATGTGAATTAGAGCAGCTAGATTCCAGTATGAATCTGTTAACAATCACATTGTAAAAAATTGACATTTGTTTAGGGAACGTTTTGCTTTAAGCCAATCCAATTTTATCTAAAGGAGGGTTTATTAAAAGGTGGCGACCAGCAGTACTAATGAACTTTGACTGATATGGGGTATTGCTCAAGAAATTAAGTCATGCAAAAGAATTGAAAACCAGCACTTTATGAAACATAGCAAAGATTACACAGGATGGGTTAAACAGCACAAAAAACTCCTTTAAAAAGGACAATGCCTTTATTTCTACAGCAGAGTCATATTGCGTTTTTTTAAAAAAACAACACATTTCAGCACACTGGCCTTCGTCTGCGAGTCAAACAGATGTGATGAGTTTAAGGTTTAAACTGGAATTCTACCAGCAGGAATTCCTCACTTGCAATGCAACTTTCCATCAACAGCAATCCTCCAGAAAACAGAAAAAACATATATAAAACTATGGCAGCAGGCAAAGCGACTGAACCCAAACCCAAGGCCCACTGACCCCAAACAGACCCAGGCACAAACAGACATTCACACACACACACACACACACACACAAAGCCCTATAAAGAATTCTGTGTTGTCTAAGTTTTGAATTTGGACATTTTATCATTGTGAAGATCTTTAAACTTATTTGTGTCCAGGAGTTCAGAGTAGGACCGATGAACAGGCCAGACTGGTAGGGAGTGCCTCATGTACTCTGGAAGTTCATTTGTATATTTACTGCTGAAATTAAGAGGCAAATCATTCTCTAAGTGCTGTGTTCTGTAAACAAAAGATCGGCTGGCGCATGATGGAAAAAAGCTTAAAGCACCCTTAAAGAAACAGCAATACAGCAGAGAACCATCACAACGATGCACTGCTAAATATGAGTTTATGATTTGAGGCAGAAAATCATGAAGTGGATCCTATTTTTAGCCCTAAAGTACAAACCAGTGGCCACATCACAACCCATATTGTTGGAGTATAATTTTGCAAAACTGTACCTTTGAGGCAAAGTGGTAAAGAAAAACAAATCTTGGATCAGAAGAGACGGACTGATCTCCATCCAACTGCTCTCTGTGATAGAGTGAGACTAATGGGCCTGTAAAGCTCCACCTTTCATCTTCCACCAACACAACACTGGTGGGTGCACTAGACTTTTATAGACGTACATGAGAAGACAAAAAACACCCAGAGAGGTTTACATAGCCAACATAAAAAAAAGGGCCATACAGCAGGTTAATTATCATGTGTTTGTTTTTAGATAGCATAGGCAAATGTGAAAATAACTAAAATATAATGCAAATCAGACTATCTGAGTGGTATGATAACTTGTGTTAATAAATATCATAAATATGAGTCACAGAGCCCTGGTTAAACCGCGTCTATCAATTCTTGAACCAATTCAGGGCTTAGTTTGGCATATGTGAAATGTCATCTGTGCATAAACATTGTGGCCCACGGATAGGAAAGGCTTGTTTCCAATCCGCTGGCGTGATCGTGACAAGGGCACTGTGCGGAAGAGGTGACAAATTCTAATCAAGAAACCGCAACTTCCCATCTGGCAAATAAGTGTACTCTCTACAGCTCCATCTGATTCATAACCTGACATTTGTGTTCTCAGCGCCAGGAGCAGTAGCCCGGGCAGGTTTTTTCCATAAAAATAAGCATGAATGAGCGTCTGCAGATACATCAAAGAAAAGCTTCTGTGCATTCCCATGTATTGGCTTGTCAGTTTCTGTTAACACTGGTAGACAACAAAGAGAGCTGAACAGAAAAAAAGAAGACAATTCAAAACACCTGCTCCTGTCTCTCTCAAAGTCTCCGATTCTGCATGCCTCCAACATCTGACTCAAATCTTATCAAATGCAAAACACACTTGCAGACAAGTGCGACGACATTCACACACTTGACAAAGTGACCAAAGACACATACTCACCATTCAAAGAGAATGAAAAACCTTCTAAACGATTCACTGTGAAAAGCTTTAGAGTCATTTGTGCATGCAACATTACACCCACTACACTACTAACATGCTCATGCTCGCTCACAACAGCTGCAGAAATCAATATCAATGACAGCACTAGTAAATATAAGATGTCAACAATAGATTATCATTGAGGTGTCTCAATAATAGCATTTAATAAGCAAAAAAGGCCCAAAAAAATTGACAGGAACAGCAAATAGAAGGAGATTAAGGGGGAAAGTTGACAGCAATAGGGCAGGAACAGTGTGAATATTCTGTAAGCAGATAAAAATGACAAATAAGTGGAGAAGACCAACAAATACATGGGCTCATTTCAGCACAGTGGACAGCTCCTGGTGTGACTGCTGACAGGGAGAGGCTACAGAGGAAACCTCTCACTCCTGCACAAGTCCCTTACAGTACAAACAACTAGACCTGAAGTTGTTCCCAGTATTTCACCGGACCCACAATCTGACATCAGGACATGAATAACATGAAAAGGAAGGGAAGAGAGCGCTCTGCTGTTTACAGAAAAAAAATCTAGGTCAAAAATGTATGCATGTACATAGGCAGTGCAGGGACTGATGATTGCAGCCAAGTGATCACAAAGCTGACTTCATCCAACTGCAGTTTGAAATGTCTGCCACCTGATTGGCCAAAGAGGCTTAGTAACGGATCTAGCAATAAGCCTTGTCACATGCTGCTGGGTCACAAACAGAATGACATTTTTGCCTTTTTGTTTTGCAGAGCACCACGTAAAACTCCCACACAGACACACACATTCTGAAAAGCACTGTTGACACACACACACACACACAAAGCTTTCTCATTCGCCAAATTAGATTATTTATGTAGCGAAACTAACGTTAAAGTAATTCTCATCTGACAGAATATAATGAAGTTAAAAGTTTGGCAATGTTATAAAAATCTTTACTTGCAGCTTTTGGGTAGGTTTGCCCTGGCATGTCTGGCATTTGGATGTGTTGAATAATGTTATTAAGTTTGGGGGGGGCGACAGCGACCCAGTGGACAATCGATTAGTTTTTAGAAATGATCTGGAATTGTGCTATTTAGTAATTTTTTTTTTAGTTAGATATTTCAATCTAAACAGTACGCATATTACAGTGCAAAAAAATTGGATTTCATGCATTTCGTTTCTGCAAGTATATGCTTAAACTGAGCTCTGTCAAATGTCTCCCAGCTACAAAACAAATCCACTGCAGTTCCATGAATTACATCTTTAAGCATCTGAAATCAAGTTTCTGCTTTTTTTCCAGTTTACTTTAAGATGATCTATTTTGATGTTTGTTATCTATATCCCAGGCATAGAACTACTTTCTATACATTCCACAACACCACAAGCTTTATCATTTCCAGGAAGTATAATGAGGAATTCCTACATGCTTCTGTGGGTTTGAACTCCTAGAACCGTGAAACGCGTGAATCACTGAATGAGCACAAGGGTATCCTCTTCATAGATTCGACCCAGTGGATTTAAAGGAAATATAAAAACAGCCATAGCATCTGGGAACACCTACTTTCCGTCAGGGAAATGCCTAGACCTTACAAGAACAGAAACTACTGTGATTTATGTGCCGAGAGTGAGAGAGTTATCGTTAAAAAGGGCTTTCTCTCACCGGGGGATGAAAAGGTTTCATGAAAAGAAGGGTGAGAGTAAGAAAAACATGTGAAGAGATGAGAAAAATAAGGAAGAACAAAGAGGAGAGCCAAGAGGAAGTCAGGAGAGTAGCATCAAGGGAAGGCTGTGATTGAGAGCTCACCCTTAGAGGGACAGTGTGAAACAAATGAGACGTTCAATCTGACAGAGAGCAGAAAGTCCGTATAAAAAGGATGGGGAAATGGAAGAGGCAGTTAAAGTGGTGTTTTAGGGGCTTTTGTGGTTCTCATTCATAGATGACCTTAAAGGCATTTCAACCCAAAGAAAAGATGGTTCATAACCTAAAAGCCGTCAGATCGTATCTACAGAATGAATGGGCGGATGCTTAACCCATGAAAACAAGCCTTTTCTTACACTCAATTTTCGTATAAAATTGGTGCGACATCATTTCCTACATGATGAGTGGCTCTACATATGCCCAAACTTGATTCTGTGTCTTCAAATGCAGTGAAATTTTTTGCCATTCTCTGTTTAAAGAAAAAATGACTAAAACCCCTATTTTCAGTATATTCTCAAGACAGATATCCCTGCGTGTTGTTTCAGGGGAGCTGTACTCAAAGAACATTGTTATACCTCTGATTTGGCTCAAATGTCTTCATTTCGAAGAAGTTAAAAGGAGTTGAGAGAGCCAAGTCAACTGTACCTGCATAACTGCAGGTTCCAGGTCACTTGCTCTGAATCCATGGTCAGACTCAACGAGAAGAGATGGATCAGAGAAATGTGGTAGCATGCAAAAGTTTGGGTTTTTACCAAATTTTCTGTTACAGAGAATATCTCAGCATAAAAAAAATTGTTTTTCTTCAATTTTCCATTTATGTGTTCTTTTCATAGAGCAGGCAGTGTGGTGTTTACAAGCTGGTGTTTGTCAGAATCCATTTAACCCTCTACCAGGGAAAGATTCCTTATGCTGCTGGTTGCAACACAAGCCCAAAACACACTGAAGCGACTGCTGTTCACAGCTGGAAAGGACTTTCTTTCCTCAAATTCAGCTCTCTTATTTTCCCAAATACATCTGTTAGTCTGTTTTAATGACCATCCAGCTACGACGAGGTTGTTCAAATGTTCATTTGCAACGTCTGTGGTGAGGCTGCAGGAAAGGTTTTCTTCAGACACATTTATACAGGTTTGGCAGCATGTGTGGTGAAAACGGGGTTTCTACTAAACCTGCCAGCATTTCTCTCTGAAAATATTCATTGTAATAAAATTTTCCACATCTAAACTTCATGATTCCTGATTAATGTTACTTTATTAGCATCAATTTAATTTTAACAAAGTTGAATTAAAAAAAAAGCTCTTTAGGTGTCCAGTCATATTATTATTTTATTTTTCTCAAAAGTAGCCACAGTCCCACGTAACCTGTTTATGAACAGGCTATTGTTTTTTTTCAAATCACTATTTGACATTAATTTCTGAATGACTACTGCCTCTTTATCAAATCCATGCGAGTGTGTGTTTGTGTAGAGCTAGCTGATGCTAAGTTCAAAGGTTGCCAGATAAGCCTTGCAGACCTGACTCAGCCCAAGCTGGTGGCAATACAGGAGCACTAATCTGTTTGTTTGGTTTGGTCAAGTGTATGCGCTACGCTGTTTAGACGTGCACAAGCCTGTGTGTCAGCCCTCGCACGCACGTGTCCGTGTGTCCGCCATCCGCAAAAACAATGGAGAGTACTGTTCCACTGAGCCACAGTTGATGGGGGATAAGAGAGGCAGCAGGCAGCTCCAATGAGTTTCAGTAATCCTTCATCATGAGACAGGGTCAGGAATGACACACACGAATGTGCATGCATGCGCGCGCACACACAGAAAAGGGCTAAAGGGAAAGCAAAGCACCATGGACTGACTGGGAATGTACAAAGAAGACCACACACAGTCAAATTAAGGCAACCACACGGTATAATTATGGGTGCAGAAAATGACCTAAACATGTTATTAACCAATAAAAAGTGAATGATCTGATGAGAGATTTCACCTAAAGAATCAGCAGCAACCGTAAACAACTCAGCAGGAAGCCGAAGGGAGGTGGAACTGCAGTGCTGGTTAACCAGCGTTGGTGTCATCCTGGACATGTCACTGTTAAAGGTAAAAACTGCTCAAGAGACATGGAACTGCTCACTTCTTGCATCGGACCTGAACAAGCCTCTCACTGAAGATCATTCCTTCCAGCAGCCTGAAGAACGAGAGAAAGTATTTTTTCATTTCATTAAAGGTGTTTCTGAGTTACACGCCGGCTGGTCGTGCACGATGGACGGTCGTGAGACAAGGCATCTAAGGCTCATGTTGTTTAACATGCAGCAGTTGTCAGAGGCTTGTGCTTTTTTAGAAAACTCAAAGAGAAGAAGTTAAAGCTTGTGTCCAGGTATCAACTCAGATTAAATCTTCCCCATGTTTTTTTACACATTTTACATGCACCCCGTTTCTTCTGCTTCACACTGTTCAGTGTTTCGCCTTATCTCCGTGCCTTCAGGATGTTTAATAAATGAATACTTTTTCTTGTTGCTTTCATTTCCACTAATTGCCAACTGTGAAATCATCCTGGAGGACAGTTTTTACAGATACTAATGGATAACTAAGGGACACAAGTAAGCATTGTAATTAACTTTAAGATTTAAAACAGCTGCGATTGATACTGTAGACAATAAGCGTGAGGTCTAAATCTTTCAAATCTGCAATACAATACAGCATAAATAGCATAAGGTAGATAAAGGACCAAAAATGCAGTTTACATTTCACTGTTAAATTCATTTTGAAAACAACCAGAGCCAGCTGAGTCAAAAAGGTTGAGTGCAGATTAGGGCTGTCACAATTATTACAATATTCGTCAATCGCGAATATTTTTCATAATCGTGAATACTTTTTCTTATTCGCCATTACCGCTTATCCAGCATTAAAACGTCAGATATGATGCAGC
>JAVQJG010089215.1:0-19138 GCA_036024015.1 Craterocephalus amniculus | reverse complement strand
GTGACGATGCCAAGATGGCGGAGGAAGGAACCGCCCAATGAGCTTCTTTTCAGCTCATCAGAATCCTATGGGTCACGTGGTTTCAGGGTTTGTCCATTATTTTTACAGTCTATGGTTTAGACTAAGATAAGATTTTTTTTAATGTACTTTTTAAAGTTTCTCATGGTTTAGTTGGTCTTATAATCATATTACAACATTAACTTCATGTCTCCTTATACAAGTGGTCTAAATAAAGACCATTTATGAATCTGCCGCTCTGAGGAGCTGCAGACTCTCTGTGGAGGAAATTTATGCCTTCTTGGACTCCATTCTATTGTAAACTCAAGGGCTCTGATTCATCAATAGGCTTGCACCTCTTAAAAAATGTACAAACCTTAAAATGGACACAAAACAAGCCGCAGCTGATTTATCAACCTGGCACAAAGAAAAAAAAAGCCAAAATAGCTCTGCAATGCATCTTGCGCTTTTGCCTTGAATGAATATGCAACCTGGGTGTTTCTGCCAAAAACACTCAAAATACAAAGAGATTAGTAAATGCCAACAAATCAGCTTTGCAGTGCAAATGATGTGCAGTAACAGACGCAGCTTCGATGAGAGAAAATGGCTAAAAGCTGCAGAAATTCAGATTTGCATCAGTCTGATTCACAATATTTTCTCATGGCTGGTGGGTTACACTGAACTTCTGGAACAAAATCCTTGCATAAAAAACAAATCATTTGTTGAAATTGTAAAATCACAACTGTTGTTTAGACGAATGACAAAAGGAGACATTTTTATATTCAAAATGTCTATACAAACATTGATGTCATTAACTAAACATGTTCCATGTTTGTGCATATACCTACACCCAGCTCTAGTGTGTCATACCATGGGTTGCCAGTCAGGCTTTCTACACCTAACAGAAAGTGAGCTGCACCTGCTGCTCAGTATTCGTCAGAGGAAACTTCTCTGTTGCCCCCCCACCTGGCTTACTTGCAGAAGTTTTATTATGAGCTTTTTTTTCTTCATCTAATATCTTGCCATCTCTTCTTTACCTCATCTGATGTTCTTCCAGTTTTACTTTTTGGCAAATACCTTCCCATTGCAGTCCCTCTGTTCACATTAAGACGTTTTTGCAATATTTCTTTTTGCCTCTTTTTCTAATATTTTCACCTCCTTTTGTTTTACTTTTGAGCTTTTCTTGCTCTCCTACACTAAATAATCAAGGCTGTTTGTGCACGTTACCAATTACGCAGTCAGTCTTAGTAGATCAATCTTAGTAAATCATGAAAACATAACAGGTACACTATATTTGCTGTGTAATGATGACTGAACTTACATTCAGTATTTCCAAGACCTTTGAAGCCAAATATTATCTGATGAAATGTGTCAAACTTTCCATTTATTTGAATTACTTCAGACTGTTATCCCTGCCCAAAAGTCACTTTTTTTAATCTTACTATCAAGACCTCTATCTTTTGTTATGATTTCTAACAAACCAATCTATTTCAAGTCAGATAAGTGAGAAAGAAAAAAAATAAGTTGTTTTAAACAGAAAAGAACATCAGATTTTCTTTTCTTCTCAAGACACTTTCATGACTTCTGAAGACAGTAAATGAATGGCAGCAGAGCAGAGACGGAATCAGACAGAAGTTTCTGTTCTTTCCAGCTCACCTGTGTTGTAGTGCTTGGTGCAGTAGCGCAGGTCCTTCTCCTCTTTGAGTATAAACTGAGGTAGCGTCAAGCCATCGGCCACCTGCACAGCTCCCTTCTCGTCCCACTCGAATATGAGGTCGTTCATGGTGTAGCCGACTGGAGGAGAGAGCAGGGAGCAGCCCGTTAGTGTTCATGTCACACTGCACCTTATTTGAGGAGGAAAATGAAATTCATGCACCCAGTGCTGCAGCAGGAGGCCGACCTCCTGTTTAAAAGCTCTAATCAATGCAAACTATAAAATCAAATTGACAGCTGATAGCTGCGTAAGCGTGTTAATGCAACAGTCTACTGCTATCTGACAAGAGGAGGGGATATGGTCCCAGAGAGCATCAGTGAGGAAATATATGAAGATAACAGTAATTACGGTAAAGCAGAGTGCAGCTCAGATTCCTGATCACTGATCTCTGGAAAAAAGGCTGACAAAATCAGAAAGAAAGATGGAAAAACACAGAAATAAAAATGTAAGGAAAAATAAGTATTTCAAGACAAAGGGAAAACTATACAGGTGAAAATGAAGAGACAGAGAAGTGTCACATAAAGGCTACAGGAATGTACAACTTTGTGAAAGAAAAATATATATTTCTAAAGGATATGCAATAAGAAAGAAAAATGCTTCCTTTTTTCCACTAAATACAAATTAATACTCATTAGTAATTATTTTTGGGGGAAATAAAAGAGATCTGATCAGCCTCTACAGTTACAATTTTCCTTTTCTTTCTAACCCTAACCCTAACCCTGCCCCTACCTCTAACAAACTGAGCCTCAACGAGTAAAGAACTTTAAACTCTCTGACAGGTGAAGTAAACAACATTGATCTCAATCATCTCTGATGGAAGGTTATGCATGAAACTTTGACTCATCACCGCTCTAATCTGATGCTACATGACATGAATAAAGACAAAGAGCGTCCATCTGCAGCCTGTGTGAACTCACACAGCCAATTTACACTTCCCTTCAAGCCAAACCTGGTTCAGCTTAAACTGATTAAAGAATGTAAGAGAAAATATGGCCACAGATAAGCAGTCAGATAACCTTCCAGCTCCAAATCAGAAACTTTACAGACTAGAAGAGGATGTTTAATCTGCTGCCAGCTGTCTGCGTTTGGATGCTGTGGCTGATCGGTGAGTGATTGACCCTCAAAGACCAGAGTTCTTCCAGATACTCCATATCTGTCATTAGCTGACTGGCAGGCCTAGCGTCCCTCACTGTGTTTGTGTATGTGTGAATACTCACAGCTCTCCAGCTGCATGATGCAGGTCTGCACGTCCATCGGGAAGTTCTTCAGATCCATAGGACAGGCCAGGATCAGCGTTATTCTGCAAAGACATACAGAAAGATAGACGATGCATTGACTGATGCCGGATGACTGATGACATTTAAAAGAAATAAAAATCTAACATGTTTTTCTTGTTTTTTTCTGTCGTTTTTTTATGTTTTTCCCTCGAAACAACTGGCATTCAGAAAGAAGCATTCCCTGAGAGCTGCACGAAGATCTATGAAATTATATTAAAGTTTTAACTTATTATTGACTAGAGCCCCCTGTACTGGGGCAGCATGAGATATGAGCACTGAATGTATTTGGCCACACTAGGAAGCACCACTCCTATGTAGCATACAAAACCGACGCAAATAAAACACAGTTCAAACCCCAAACAGTTATATGGGAATTAGTCTAAACACAAGAACAGCACTGTCCACTTTCTGCTAATTTCCCAACTCCAAGCAAACCCCAAAAACACGGCGTCAGATGAAAACAGAGACTCTGCAGGTTACAAAGATTTCCGTTTCATCACAGTGGGACAGAATATATGTGAACTAGAAGCCATAGAGAAGTGAGCAAAAAGGAAAATGAAGTGAATAATGTCCTACTTTTGCTGATGTGGTCAAATTAAACTTTTTTTTCCATCTCAAAAGAACTTCGCTGAGACTCTGTATGTCTCGGTAGTTTCCATGAAGATGAACCTTATAGTGAAGTATTTACTCCTCCTATGATACACTATCTTGGGGTTTGCTTCTTCTTGGATCCTCATGGTGTTTCTGTAGTAGATTTAGGGTCTATCCCTGGATCCTCCTTTCTCTGACCACTGATAGAGCCACTGTTCACCTCTAGCAGTTGTCAGAATCAACAACTTTTTGCACAGGTACCCATCAAACATTATTTTACTATTTCCTACATGAATTGGGCTGTTATTCTCCGGCTTTTATTAAAAGGGATGTGGTTTTCTTTTCATTTCATTTCATTGTTTATTGATCCACCATCAGCTATATCATACAAAAATGAGTGCATTTTGGGAGAATTTCACCATTCAAGCTGTGTGTGTGTTGCAGTTCCAGCTGACTAAGCAACACATATCTTGAATCTGACACTTCTATAGTCTCACGCAGTCATTATGTTTGTTTTTATTTTGGGATTGTTATTTCGGACAAGAAGCAAAAGAAGAGGTCTTGTAAATAGGGATACTCCTGCAGCGACGCATACATAGGATGTTTTTATGGATTAGAGCTGGAGAGTGACCTTTTAATTGTTTATGCCAAGTATAAATAATCACTTTCTTTATTTAAAAACCTAATTAGTCATTTTTACATTTTATATTGCTCTCGTGAATATGATTATGTAGACTAAAGCATTGTTTTTTCCCAGGATGCAGTACTTTCTGTTTGATGTTAAATCCTTCTCATGGTGGCAGGAAGCTTTTCCCCTGTCTTAAATTTCAGAATCCCTATCTTCTGTTACTGAATATTGTGTCCAACGGTGATGAGAAAACCGAGAAAATCAAGTTAATAATAAAAGAAAATCCTCTTTTTAATGCCTGGAGATGTCATGCTGAGCAGGATCTTATCTGACTGCACACACTTAGTCCCTCTGTTTTGTTTTAACTGGACACCCCCTGTGATGGCACATGCGTCCAGCTCAGCCTGGTGTTCTAGAAAAACTCCGCTGCGTTTGCTTTTTGCTAGAAATCCTTGACAGGATGCTGATTGTGTTATACTCACATGATGCAGCCCGCACAGATGTCCCACTTTCTCAGGAAGAAGTTGGTCTCTATGGTTTTTATATCTGCTGCACCGTGACACCTCAACCCCAAACGCTGACGGAGTAAAAATCGCACCTTCCTTACCTCCCACAGCTTGACAGGGAGATGAACCTCTAACCCTGCTGGTGTTCATTCATTTATTTACTTAGTTTTGCTTTTTGCTGAGCTGCCAGAGGAGACTGACTTTAATCTAACATTAAACGCAGCATAAGATAAAACATGTATCTCTTCAGCTAACTCAAATAATCAACTCTTCCCTGTCATCCCTGCAGCTCTCCTTCTAAGCTGAGTTTGAAATGCTTTTCTGTTCTCAGTCTAAAAACAAAGGGATTCTTATCTCTTGATATTGAAGAGCAGAACTCGCTGTCTACATATTAAATCAAGAAAGAGTCAAACTGATTTTTCTTTCTTGTGGCATTTCCATCTTCACCGTGGAGATTAATCTTATCCAAGTTGATCCCAGCTCTTCTTTTTCTTTTCCATCCATGTATGAATATTTGGGCTGTCAGTTTAGCGCGTTGATTAGATTAATTAATTACACTGCAAATTTTCGGATTAAAAAAATTAAAGCAATTAATTCAGAGTGCCAATTCAATGCATGAGCATGACTTTAAATTTGGCCCACTGAATGACCCGGGCAGTTGGAAATGTACCTATAGCTGTTTGACAACTGCCAGTAAGCATCAGTAGGAGGAGGAGGAGGAGAAAAAGAAGAAGCAGAAGAAGAATAAGAAGCAGAAGAAGCAGAAGAAGCAGAAGAAGAAGAAGAAGCAAAAGAAGCAGAAGAAGCAGAAGAAGAAGAAGAAGAAGAAGAAGAAGTTTACATTGCCAAAGCCCCTAAAATATCATGGTTATTTGCACTTCTAAAATGTTTTTGTTGCATTAAATCAGCCGTACATGTAGTGTTGTTGGACATAAGTGTAGGAAGATGCTGCTGTACTGTAATTCACTTTTTTCATCAACTACGACGCCGCTGTCAGCTGTAACGAGATCCAAACCAGGCAAACAACGGCACTTTACTGTTTAGAAACGTCCGTTTTCTTTTTGGAGATGTTGTAAAACAGCTGATGCTGCTTAGAAACACCGTTTGGAGTTCTGTTATAGCTACTTCGCTGGTTCAAAACAACAACTGCCCCAAAGAAATGGCTTTAATGCAGAAGCTGCCTTATTATTTTCCCCGAGTTGTGAACTGGAGCGCTTTTACTCCGGCGTGACGTCACTCCCCAGTTCCGACTTCCCAGTTCCAAGGTAAAAGGAAGGCACAAGAAGAAATAGAAGAGGAAGGAGGGGGAGGTGAAGAAGAAGGTGTGCCGTCTCACTGGCCAAAGTGGGATGTGGACGTAATAAGCGCGAAATGTGGAAGTTAGGCGTTGCTAAGGCCTTATAACACAGTTTTCTTTAAAAAAAAATTTTCTTTTAAGTGTGTGGGAGCAGGGTTGCATGGAAAATCTTAAAGACTGTAGCCCTTGAGGACCGACGTTCCCCATGAATGCTTTAGCAGATATGTGATTAAAATGTGATTAATTAGATTAATTAATTAGAAATGCTGTAATTAATTAAATTAATTTCTTTCATCGACTGACAGCCCTAATGAATATAAAATTATAGTTGTTACTGACTTATGGTGTTTGATGTTCTCTTCACCCTCAACCAGTCGATGTAACTGGCAGGCCTTCCTGGCTCTGGTTGTGCTGGAAAAGTCATCATCATAAAAGCAAGTTTTTTTCTTCACTGTTGCCTTTTGTCCCATACCATGCTCAGGATGGGAATTTAGCTCTGAGACATAGTGTCTTTTTAATTGAACAAAAATCTGAGAAATCAGGAAGATAGTGAATTTTATTCTACTGAAGTGTTTGGATTACGCTAAAACTGAATATGAATGCATCTTTAAAAGTGTTTTGAAGAGTCTTCTGTTGTGAACTGAAATAAACTAAAACGGCTTTTGAAGACGTATTGGAACCAAAGAGCTAAATCTGGTCTTCTTAAAAAGCAGAGGTCTCAGTTCACTTCCTGGTGCACTTTGCCTACATCACTCCCCCTGTAGGTGGGGAGTGATGTAGGATTCCATGTGATGCAACATGTTAGATAATTCGCTGCATCTCCTGCTGCTCATACTGCTCATTCTTCTGAAAACTGGGTAAGGTTTGAACACCAAAGTAAAAACAAAAACCCCATGGTTGTATAAACTTGACAGTGGCCCATCAATTACTGGATGTAAACAAGATGTTTTTGGTCCTGGCCAATCAATGAGCCACATTTTCTTCTTCTTTCCTATTGGTCACCAGTTGTTTCTAGGAAAGTGGCAACCTAGCAAGCAGCTGTTGTTTCTGCATGATGTGGTTTTGGTGTGAATGAGTAAAGTGTAGAAAGCAAACCAGACCAAACAAAGGTGCAGAACTGGTGTGAATATGCTCTCAGAATTAACTTATTATCTGCATTGTTAGGATGGGTGACCACAGCGTTGGCGTCCTCCCTCAAAACCAATGCCTTTTTTTCTCCAGTCTGGTTTATAAAGGCAACTAAAGGTGTTTGTGAACACAGTGGTGAAAATGGGACATTTAACAGCTGTTTAAAGCATGATCTGTGAGTGCCAGCTGGCTAAATAATATATCATCCAGCAACGTTTGAAACTGAAGCAGCAAATACAGTTCAGATGCTTTAGCGAAACTGTTGATTCTGAATGAAACTCTGTGATGCTCTAAGCAGCACTCACAAATACATCGCATTAAATTAAGCACTAAACAGCCAGGAATGGAGCTGGTGTTCTTCTGCTGCTGCTTTGACTGGATTGTGGTTTTAAAACAGGGCGGTCAAAACATTTTAGATGGTGTGGCTGTGGACAAACACACCCCTGTTGGACTTTCCAGGACAGAAAAAGCTGGTTCTAAGCAAAGCTCTGGCTTTAGGTCTTGTGAAATGATTGTTACTGTAAGAGACTAGAGGCAGATCCTGAATCCGTTCATCCCAGTGGAAGATGCAAGCACAAGATTCTGACTGATGGGGAAAAAAAGCCAAAAAACCCATTAACATTGTTTGAGGCTGGTTTGCAACAGACCATCTTATGATATCTGGTAACACAGATGCCTCTCAGCAAAGGAAGAGCTAAGTGGATGATGAAAAGAGTCATGAGTGATTTGGATGATGTACCCGCTCATCATGGGGATGGGGAAGCCAAAAAGATTGAAACACCTGAAATGAGCTTCCTCTGAGGGGTCATTGGTTCATTCTTCTGGGACCGAGTCAGGAGCTTAGATGTTCTGGGGATCAGAGTACAGTTCCTGCTCCTCCTTATCAGAAGAAACTAGTTAGTCTGGTGTGCAGAGCATTAGGATTATATCTTGGGAACCCTGAGCTTGGGAGGTCTAAAGATCTATACCCTCATGACCTTGTACATGATGAATGGATACATCACAAAATGCACATATCTGCAAGATTTAACGGTTTATTTGCGGGGCAGAATAAGCACTAATAAAAATGCTGCTCTGCTGCACATGGGTTCGGCGTTGAGTAATTTAGCAAGTGCAAAAGAAACTGAAACTTATGGGAGAGTATGCCAAGCCATGAAAACATTTATCATGTCCATAATCTCAAATACAAACCCGAAGACATACTGTACTAAAGTGGCCACTAATGGTTCTTGGAAAAGGTTGACGCAAAGTCTGCAGGTGAAAGAGTGAAGTGGCTAGTGAAATAAGCTGAGGGAGAAGGAAGCTTTTGAGGTGGAAAATTAATCCTATTTTCAAGGGCAGTGGTCATTTTGTCATGGAAAATGTCATCTGTTAAGCAGGAGACAGACAGCACATATAAGAATCAGTAAGGTCACTAAATTCTCTAAATCTCCCTTATTTTCTCTTATGCACACCGCATGCAGAAGCGTGCCAAATCGCCCTGAAGCGCAGCAGTTTCACTTCGGCGCCATGTTAATAGCTGGTGTCTTCCACATCGGGAGCACAGCAACGCGTCACATCAGAATCGCTGCAAGCCGTGTACATGTAGCAATCGTTTCGGCATGAGTTCTATTTTCTGCCCGAGCCACGTCCAATTTTGTCAAGCCAGCCTGGAAATAAAGCCGGAACACGAGAGAAATCTTGGAAAATAAAATTGTTTTCAAAATAAAACCCCCCCAAATTCAGCATTGGATGTCTGTTAACTAAAACAAAAAACTAACAAAAACAATAAACTAGCATGTAATTGCAGTTAACTATCTTCACATGTATTCACAAATATTTTATAAGTTTATGTACCCACCCATTGGGTAATTATCACCTTAAAGTACACCTTAGAAAAGCAGAGAAGTGGAAAAGCCTCTCAACTTGTCGCCTCTCAACTTGTTGCCGCTCTGTCTGATATGTAAAGACAGAGGAGCTAAAGTCGGCACGCTACACTTCCGCTGGTTTGAGCTTTCATAAATAGGTTTTGCTGGAATGGAAAAGCCCAAGAAGGTCTGAGACAAAAAATGGACAAAACTAGAGTGGTGCACGTACATCATGCAGGAGTCTTGGGATTTCTCCTTAGAACAGACATTGCAATTTAGAGCACTACTTATTAAACGGAAATGTCTGGACATGTCCTCCATTGACACAGCACCCACTTTAGAAGTGGGGCTACATATCAGAACGGGGGAAAAGCCCATTGCCTGTGTTTGAAGTGCAGCAGAAGATTGCAATGAATGTGAATCTGGTCATCTTATCTAAAAAAGTTCTCTTTGATCTTAGAGGAGAAGCCACCATCCGTCACGACGTCTCATGCTGCTCTACTGTTGAGCGATAAGCATCAAAAAACAGGGTAAACAACATTTACAACACCCACTTTCTCCCTTCCTTCAGGATGGTTTAATATCCTGAGCCGCCTCGCCGCCTCTGAGATCAAACTGATCAACAGAGGGTTCATTCTTGCGTTGTCAAGTTAAAAAATGAAAGGAGCAGAGGAGGAGTGCAGGGTGCATCTGAGCTCCGACGATATTTATAAAAGGCCAATCTCACTCCTGCGCCAGATGGACACGAAGGTGAAAACTGAGGTTGATAACGGACCAGAATCACCGCTGGAATACCAACAGGCTGAGTAGATTACCTCGGCTGCTACTGGTGCTGCTGCTGTGCTTTTTCATTTGCCCCTGAGCAGATGCAATAAAAGCAAGAAGGAGGAAGCACCGTTGGGCTAAAAGCTTTGTCGGCTGAGGGAGGCTATAACTTTTGAGATCCTTGAACAGGAGTTATGAAAGTGGTAAAGAAAAAAATGGAGGGGTATAAAGCTCAACTTTGATGCAATAAGGTAACTAAAACAAGGGATGAAAGTCTGTGGAAGGCAATGAGCAGAAATTCTGTCTGGGATTGAAAACGGTTTCATTGTTACTGCAACACTCCTGGGCTATAACAACATTTTCAGTCAGTCTCCCCTAAATGATCACAGTCCATATACTGTATGCTCCATCATTACAGGATCAATGTAATTCCCAGCATCCCTTTAGGAGTTTTTAGTTAATTTTGTTCTAATGATATGAAAGAAGAAATACATTTGCAAGGACAGCACACTCCTAATTCTGCAGCTGTACGGGAAATATATCAATTTTATATTTCATTAAGATATAGATGACACGCCAGTGTTTTAAAGTGTTTCAGGGTTTTGAAAGATCGATTCATCCCAGCCCTGCATCTTTTAGTGTTACTTATTATTTTTGAACTACATTTTAGATTGCAATGCTAGGGGGCAGCATTTATAAAAGTTTATCAGATTGGATCAGCTTTTAAACTCTGCTTTTCTTTTTTTAATGTTAAATTGCATGCAGAATATTGATGGGAGGTTTGACTCTTCTCATAGATTCAGCTCTTTTGACTCAGCTCCCTCAGAAAAGTTGACTCTTTTGACTCCCAAATCTCTCTTCATTTAGTTTCACTTAGAGCTTCTATTATAGTCTAGTTTAGCAATTATGAGTGGTTTGTTCATTGGTGATCAATTTTTTATTTATTTATTTTTTAAACATAACATTATTATCTTGGGCATTTATTTCATTAGAACACATAACATTATAGTTAATATTTTTATCAAAACTTTAAATGAACAACAGAACATAGAGTCTGAACATCATAACACTACATTGACAAATTTCTTTATTTTCCTTGACATTTGTAATTCAAATCTGACTTCCAGCTCTATCTGTGGACCTGGTATGTATACACTCTCTGTCTTCTAAGAAGCCCTTCCTTCTTTACATAGTGGTGTGATCCAATCTTTCCTCTGATGGAAATGACCACATGATTGACCATTAAATAAATTCATGCCCCTCCTAAAGATTCAGTTCTTCTTGTTCACTTCAAAGAATGGCTCTTTGAGCCTGCTCGCTCAAGAACAACACATCACTACTGAGTACTGTGAGATCAAAGCATCACAAAAAAAATGGGAGTCAACTCTTCTGAATCAATACAAAGCATCGACTCTGAGAACAGCTTTTTTTACACGACACATCCTTGTTATAAAACCTCAAACTTTTAAAGCACATTCATGTACTGACTTTATGTTTTGAGATCATGCACACTATAGGTAAACCTGAAGCTGTGGAAAACTGACCTAGATCCATCATCGTTGAATTACTGCACTTCAAGGAAAAATCCACAGTTATGCAGAGCAAAGAACATCCAGGATATAAAAATATTTATCAACAATAACTACACTGGCGCTGGGCACCTAACAAGGAAAGAACTGATTCCTAAGATGAAAGCACCACGTGAAAGAGGAGACATGGCCTATCTCAGACATGACAAACTCATCATCCATCCTTGCTCCAGCACTCCACAGTAATCTCTGCAAAATTCTGAAGGCATGACTGATATTCAAATACTCATTTTCACTTCAGTCATGACAAATCAACAGTCGCTACTAAGAAAAGGCCTAAAAATCGCACGTCAACATGAACAGTCTTACGAGTAAAATCTTTGAAGTCACTGATCTGTTAACTGAAGACAAAATACATATTCTGCAAACTTGACGAACTAAGAGAAAACATGCCAACTCTGAGTTATTATATATCTTACCTAATGATGAGAAATGAAATTATGAAAAATAAACTACATGAAGTTAATACAGATAAGATAAAGTATCAATTAAAATCTTGTAAAAAAAAACCACCAGGTGTTGATGACTTGATAGCAGGCTTCTCAAACTTGCTGCTGATTTTATTGCTCCCACATGAACCCATTTGATCAGCCTCAGTTTCGCCTGCTGTATGTCCGCAGGCTTGGGAACAGGCAAACATAGTCCTCCACAGAAAAACAATAATCTGCCATTCTCTAGTTGAAATAATCATCCCATAAGTATCCTACCAGCTAAAATAATATTAATCTTCTTTGATCAAATTAATTTATTTTTCTATGAACTCCTTCATCATAGATTTTCAACATGCAAATGGAAAGAGCCACCCCAGCACAAGCGTCCTTTTTTTAATGGTAGTTTCTCCAGTCAAAAGCATATCAAGTGGAGTGCCACAAGGGAATTGTCTCGGCCCATTATGGTTTTCTGTTTCTACAAATAATTTACTATATTTTTTTAGATAAAGACAAAATTTGAAACGCTGATGATTCAACAATACAGGGTTGAGAGACCCTGAGGATCTGGCTGCTATGTTGTGCCAATCACACTTGCTGTGCTTTTTCTCCAAATTTAAATGCTTCATTTTCAACTGGTTTTTATACCTGATGGCTCACAGGTGATGAGCATTTATTTTGGGTAAATATGGCTCACAGCCTGTAAACATGGTCACCATTCAACTTTTTTCACATTACCAGACATGCTGCTGAGGGTAATTTCACATTACCCAAAGTGAAAACAAACACAGTAAAAACTATTGCTATTTTCATAGGTGTGAAAGAGTGGAATATATTGCCTAAACATATCAAACTCACGACTGATATAAATCAATTCAAGATATTTGCAAAACAATATCTATCTAGGAAGCAGAAAATGAATGAAAACTTCGTATACAGATCTGAACCTTGATCTCTGTTTGTATACTAAATGTGTCACTGAGATATTTGATCTATAATTGTACTTGGATACGTATTAGGTGATGACTGATGAATGAAGGTTGCAACTCTTCGCTACTCTGTCTGATTTATATGTGAGTCAGAATGTTTTCGAAACCTCAGGATTTAAATACTGTACATTGTTTTATGCTTAATATATCAACAATTGTTTTGGACCTCAGGATGAAGAGCTGCAGTGATGTTGGGGAACTTAATAATAAACAAGAAAATTTTTTTCAGGACAGCCATGGTTGTCATGATATGAGGTTAAAATGATGTAAAATTAATGTATCAATAGCCAACCAAAAGCCAGTTTTTCATTTACAATTTTTACTAACAGCACACAGATCATCAGTGACCAAGCCTTCTCACATCTGCATATCATTTTCTAAAGTCTTAGCTTTCAGGAGAAAAATACAGCCTTGAAACAGAAGGACTACAGAGAATACAGTACAATATGTGAGACGTGACTCCAGGAACATTTCCAGCACTCTGGTGTTTATACACTGCTTTAAGACTATACGAGCAGATCAGGAAGAGGAGGAGGGCTTCTCATCAAAATGCGTCATTGTAAAGCAAAACGATTTAGAGACGGGACATCAAACTGTGAGTCTTTGTCCATATTATCTTTAAAGGATTAAAATCAAGAAGCCTGGTTCTCAGCCAAGGACTGATCTGGAGCTGATTATCCAGAGAAGAATGCAATGATTTGCAAGTCTTATAAACCAATATGTTTTAACAACAGAACATTAAACACTTCCAAAGTGAGCTGTTTGAATATTTAATGAAGATTACTGGCTTATTTCGATTCTGAGCAGAGACCTGTGATGGACTGTTGACCTGTGTATCCTGCCTTTTGCCCAGCAGCTGGGATCAGTCCCAGCCTTATCAAAATCCTGCACTGGAATAAATGGTTACTGACGATGGAATTTGAATAAAAGTCAAATGTGTGAAGGCTTAAAAATTCAGAGAGAGATGTGAGCTCTGAACTCTGAAATGGATATAGTTAAAGCTACACATATTAGCACCTCACTGTCAGCATCTGCATTTCTGTCATTCAACTGCCATGACTGCTCTGTTTTAAATTGAATAAAGATAAAATAATGGATTAATTTAAGCCACATGGTGTATGGCTCAGCATGTAAAAGAAATGAGGCGCAAATAAATGGAGGTTAGTAATTTAACTGAGATTACAACAAATTAAAAGTCATCTTTACGATGTATCCAACTGCAGTAATCAGTTTAATTTTCAGATTTTCTCACAGTTGGAGGATAAAAACAAATCCTCTACTCACCGTATGCTGTAGAGCACGTTGCCGTTTTTAGAGATGCGTAGCAGCTTGTTGTCAGTGGTGACCTCATGAAAGTTGGCTCCCTTCTCATTGGCAAAGAACAAGTCAGGTTTCCAGATGGAGTCCAACATGGACGGGTCGAGGTCCAGCGAGTCGTCGGGATACTCGCTGTAAGCCAGCCGGGGGTCGTTCCACTGCTGCCTCAGGAAGATGTTCACTCTGTAGTCCTGCAAGGAGAAAGCAAGGACAGAGGATTCACAAGTGTTAGAGGGAGGAATTAATGTCAACAGCTCAAGAGCTGAAAGATAAAGAAACATCTTTATTTCAGCATTATTTATGGAATATCACGCTGCTTGAAGTCTAGATGTAATGAAACATTGAACAAGGACCACCAAAAAGTTTAAGCATAACATTTTCCCAATGTTAAAACAAATATTTGTTGAATGTTTTGAAGAATAATTTATATCAAGCTTTAATAAAACTGATATTATTCAAATAGGGTAAAAAACAAACAAACACCAGAAACAGGGCTTACTAATGGGTGAAATTGTAAAATGAAAGATAAACAACTGAATAGAAGTCTTGCACAGCTCATAGAGTCTTTTGGAATCCCACATACCCTCTAAAGCTGCGTATTTTGTGTAATAACCTTGTAAAGCAGATGCAGATAGCATGTAGATAATATGCAGCCATTTGAGTTTACTCCAACACAAATAAACCATCTCATTGACAGAATAACAGTGAAAACCACATCATGTTGCTCCTCTGAAAAAGAAAGACAGAGGAGACCCCAGGCTTCTTTTTTACCCCTGAAGCCAGTCAAAGAGTCATAGCTCTGATGAGCCATGTATTCCTTAGGCTTTCAGCTATAATGCCTTCAGGCGTCTTTTCCAAAAATGAAATGATTTCTGTTGGAGATAAATTTCACGACATCCTCTCTACTATTAATGATTTCTCCTCTAGCAGCCTTAGAAGCAGCTGTATCTAAACCCCTTCTATTTTGGGGCTGTTTCTGTCCTTTGCAGTTGTCACAGCCAACCAGAATTTAAACCACCACAGTGAGACGCCATCGCAACTAAACTGATGAAGAAAATTTCCCCCTCATTTGAATTAGATTTGATCAGCACATCTCCTGAGAAGCTGTTTCGACTCAACTATGTGTCCATTTGAACAGAAATAAACTGTTTATGGAGCTTCAGCCAGGATTGCCATGCAGATCATACCCAGCTATATTTATCAATGAAGCCTCATAAAACCAGTCATTTGGCCTGATAATGTCTTAAAGACATGGAGGCCTGGATTTTCTCCCTGTGCGCTCTGATCACTGAGGTTGTTTAGTTATCAGACGTCTCTTTTTGGAACCAGCTCCCTGTTTGGATTCAGGAAGCAAGCGTCCTCTCTACTTTTAAAATTAGGCTTCCCATTTTGCTTTCTGAAAAGCTTATAGTTAGGCCCATCTATGTGATGCTCAGCAATCCCTTTAGTTATGCTGTTATTGGCTTAGGCTGCTGGAGGACCGCTCATGATGCACTGAGCACCTCCCTCCACTTTATCCCTCTTTACTCTTCATGTAAAGTATTGTCATTATTATTAATTTGTGTTTCTCCTTTTCGTTCTAATTAGGGATCCCTGGCTTAAAGTTATGCTGCTTGTTCACCCCTGCTGGTCCTGTAGGCCGCTGGGTTTGTTTCCATTTTATTTTCTCTCCATTCATATTAGAAGGTTATTACAAACTGGACTCATTTCATGGATGCCTTTTAATTGGGTTTTCCCTGACTACAATGAAATGGATTGAACTTGATTTTTAAAAGTGCCTTCAGAGAGCTGTTGTGAATGGAGACTTTGTCCTCTATGAAGGGAAAATGAGACCTTCTTGTCCTTGGTTGGATTAGTAAATATTAGGAATAAAAAATGAACTGCTTAGCATAGGTTATCTGAAACAAGTCTCCCTGTCTGGGCGTCCAGTCTGCAGATGTTACAAAAAGATTAACACGATTTTCTACAAAGCAAATGTCGGAGCTGTGACCGAAACATTTGAAAACAAATCTAGCTAAACAGATTTATTGGCAGTAAATAAGTGATAATGAAATTGTAACCCATATAATATAATAGTTTTATTTCTAATAAATAGTTCAGTTAAATATGGAAGTTGCATCAAGGGAATAAATTAGTTACTGCATGAGAGACCATCCCATTGCAACAACGTTGAGAATAAAAGTTTTCCATCGGAAGAAAAAGTGCCCAAAAACTTTCTGCTTGAGCTCAGATAAAGTCCACCAATTCTTTAGAGGTGCCGAGTGATCGCCGATTTTGAAAGTGAGTTTAATCAGCTTCACAGCTGTAACGTTGTTACCCCACGTGCTACTGTTAGCTTTAGCATCATGTTGCTAACATGTAGCAGCTACATAGCGCAGTGTTCGATTCAACTCTTACAGTACTTCATCTGGAAGAGTCTGGTGTCTAGCCTGGGTGAAGCTGTGCTGAGTGTCTGAGCTCAAGTGATTTGGAGATTGGTCATGTTTTTTTTTTGTGTTTACGCCCCTCAACGTCAGTGGTATATTTCGGAGCGGATGTCCTGATAATCATGAGGGCGAGCCTCCCACCTGGGTCAGATGGAAAGAACTACACCTCTTCTGTGATCACTGGATTTTGCTTTCTGTGGCCTACAGTGCGGTAAGAACACTGTCACTCACCTGTTAACTCCAGCCCCTAGCAACAATTTTTTTATTTTATTTTGAAAGTTATTGACTGACTTAGACTGACTTGGACTAGTTTGTTTTCTCGGATCCATTTTATTTAGTTTGCTATTCTTGGGTTGGTGTGGGGCAGAAAGGAAATCCTGCTTGAAGACATCTGATAGTGAACTAAATCCTACTCATCAGCCTGAGTTGTCTGTGAACACTGAGAACAGGCTGTGAAAGGGTTTTTTTTGTGAAACAATTGGCCAAAGAACAAAACGAAACAAGGTCCTATCTGAGTTGTCATTAAGTATCAACATATATCGTATTGTCTTAATTGTTTGTCTTTTTTTGTCTTTTTTATATAAAGCCGGCATACGTTCACAGCATCACATTGGTACGGTGTGCTATTTAAATTCCTCTGCTGCTTCCTGAGAGCCGAACCTACAGTTGAAATTACTCCTTATTCTTTGTTGTGAGCTCCAGTGTCTCACAAGTGTTACAAAAGCATTTCTTTGAATTAGGAAGACAAAGAGTAATTAAAGAAAATGGGCCAGAAAAACACAAGAACAGCTTTCTCTTGAGATCCTGGGGTTCTGAGGTAGATAAGGTGGGTTGGAGGGAAATTAGAACGAAAAAGAACAAAAGTTACAAAGCAAAAAAAGAAGTAGAACGTGATATGCATCAATACAGAGATTTTCCTTTCCCGTTCAAAGACTAGATGTGAGCAAAGGAAGGGAAAAAGGGCTCGTCACGGGTCGCCGCACTGCTGACTCAAGATGCTGTAACTCCACACAGACGACCAGATAGACAGATACTGACCGATGTAGCGATGGAGTGATGGACGGGATATCATAGCTGGGTGAGCAGGTGGTTAGGGCCTCCATCCATATGTCACTTTCTCCTTTATGTGAGCATAAGACATTTTACTGATCATGAAGAGTTTCAGCCTCAAGCTACGTCGTTTTTTTCTGGTATAAGAGCCCGTGGGACGCCTCAGATTTTCCTCAGCCTTGAAACAATGCCGCTTTTAGCCTTCAGGAGACAATATTGTAATTCTTGTACTTGCTCCTTGAATCTTGTGTTTACTTTTGTTTGTTAAAAATTTAACAAGCAAAAATCTGAGCCAAGCAAATTTTTCAAAAACACCATTCAACAAAAAATGGAGCTGCCAGGAATAGATTCAGACAGGCAGGATATAGAGTCCTGGCTGAGGGTTCATGAACTGCTGCCCCATCTTCAGTTTCACACAGGCAGATGACGAGATACAAATAGACTGATGGATGGATGGATGGAGTGATGAGACGATTGTAGGTGTACAATTTAAACAAACAATCTGGGGACAATTTTAAAGACAAGCGGTTTATTAGTGGATTAGCTTTCAATCAGGGATAATCCCTTTTAAAAATATTTCTAAGTACAATTAATACACAGCAGAGCTGAGAGGGAAGGGAGGTCACATAATAAATATATTCATACGTAGTAGCAAACATTATTTTGTAAATCTAAGAATGTGTTTTGCATTAATTGCTTTACCACTTCATTTCCGCAGCCTCCAGATAAATCCACATTGCAAAACCGTGTGGAAACACAGGTCATGCTTTGTGGATCCAATGCCAACGTAGCACAGCTAATTTAGTCGTGACCCAGTAAAGTAGCGTTGGCGCAAACTCATTTACAAGGTGAAAACCCGTATTTGGATTCTCCACGTTGACACCATTGTGGCAGGTACTTCACACATCCTCACTTAAAATACACGCCCAAAAACGTGCAGTAAGACTGGAAAATATTGACTTTGGTGGACATATATGCAACATTTAAATGTGTATAATTTGTAATATCTCTGTTTTTCTGTAGCAGTTTTTTACAACGAGACTGTTACATGAATGTGTTTAATTCATGTCATGTTTAACTTCTGTCTCTCTGTGTTGGTGCTCCTCCTCCTCCTTGGAGGTTTTCGCAGCTAATTACTTCCAGGGAGGGGCCTATAAAATGGTTGGAGAGAAGCTTGTCTGGGTCTTTTGGCCACTTGCCATGCCACACCATGTTTCTTTGTGTCTTAGTTTAGGTTTACTTGGTTTGGCTGTTGGTTAGGGTTTTTGTTGTGTTCCGTTAAATCAGATTGGCCTTGTAGGTGAGAGCTGCCATTTTGTTTTGGGGTTGTTTTCTCCTTTTTATGTTGAAGTCAGGTAGTTAAGATGTAGGTTTTTATTATTTTGTTTCTATGAGATTAGGTAATTTCCTTATTTCTTTCAATTTAGGGGGTTTCTGTTTGTTGTGTTGGCCCTGGCTCTCCCTGACGCTTTTGGCCTATCTGTCATTTTAGAACAATAATTCAGATTACCTAATAAATCACAGGTAATCATACCACTGTCTTTGTGGAGTTTTTCCTACTTGGTCTTATGTTAGTCCCCTTTTCTCCT
>JAVQJG010089193.1:0-10679 GCA_036024015.1 Craterocephalus amniculus | reverse complement strand
GGTAATTTCATTACAATTAATGACTCATTGATTGCGCATATGTATGAGTTCAGGGCATTTTAGTTAGCGAAAGTGGCTAGTTTTTTTAGCATTGGCGTGACGCTCTTTCTCTGCCGGGTTAACTTTTGGAACGTCCAGACTCCGATCAGCCAGTAATAGCGTTCCCCTAGTGATCCGGAGTCAAATTATGAAAGTTAAACCCCTTAGCCAAGAAAAAGCGTCACACAAAAGCTAAAAAAAAATAGACGCTATCGCTAACTAAGCTAGCCGGACGTGAAATCGGGTATAGTCCCTTTAAACGGTAAGGTGTTGGGGTCATCGGGGCGACTGAGTGTTTTTTTTTTCTCCATGGCGAAGAGGACCACTAAATACATTCCTGTTCGAGTTAGAAAAACAGACAAGGCTTTTCACAGAGTAGTTTTGAGTCATTAGTGAACCACAAAATCCAGATTAAAAAAAAATTCAAACAAATACAAATTTGGATATTTGGACAGTATAGTTTTCATGATGGTAAAATAATAATATGTCGTTTATAGCTGAATAACACATTTTAAAGGTGCATTGTGCAAGTTAAAATGCAAAAAACTATTATTTTCTTTCCCCAACATCCTCTTACAATTGCCTGATGTGCAGAATGAGCCGATCTCCATCCACCTCAGCTGCATCCATAGTCCTGTTTCTGCTGCTGAGTGAGAGGGAATCGGGCTCACATCCTCAGGGCGTGCGTGTGCAATGACGCGCTGTGCGCTCATTGTAGCAGCTTTTTATAAATGCTCTTTTAAGGTGCACTGCCCTTTTAAATGAGGTCTTGTTGAGCGTGACTGTGGGACTTGCCCCTTAAAGGGAGAAATTGTTTAATCTATAAATAAGTGCTTTTACATTTTAAGGTATTGAGTAGGTAGTTAACAATGATAATTTCCTTAAAGGTTTCCAACGTTGGTGACAAACATATTCTAATTGAAATGTTCACATCAGAGCTTCCCCTGTGGGTCTCCTGCAGGTCCATTTGGGTTCTGGTGATCCCTACACCCCAGGCTTCCCCTCCTTCAACCACACCCAGTTTCCTCCCGTGCAGTCATCCGGACTGCCACAGATCCCGGCTCAGACCATCACACAAGCCATGGCCATAAAAATCTTGAGGTAATGCTTTCTGTGCTTTTCTGTGGACGGAAAATAAACCAAGCAGATTTTTTACGAACTTCTGCTTCTCCTGCATCTTGTTAAATGGGTTTCCTTTTTGCTTCCCACAGGAACCTCGGGGGCCAGAGTCTGCCAGAAGGATGGGAAGGTTTTTACAAGTTGGGAGACGTGAACGACACCGTCACCGTGAATGTCAACAACATTCTCGCAGAGAAAAAGATCATTAACGTGTTTGGGCTCATCAAAGGCTTTGTGGATCCAGGTACAATGACGTTTACATTTTAACAAACAGATTTTACCGATCAGTAACTGAGTGAGCACAAGAAATGAAACTGTGTGTCCTGTGTGTTCAGACCGGTACGTGATCGTCGGTGCCCAAAGGGACGCGTGGGGTCCGGGATTTGCTGCATCTACCGTCGGCACCAGCGTCCTCGTCGAGCTGGCGCGCTCCATCTCAGACATGGTGAAAAATGGTGAGTTGGCTGGCGTTTCATTCTAACTGAGCAGAATTTCTCAAAATATTTATTTATGTTATATATACATCCACTGGTAATCCACTGGTAATTAGTTTTTCTGCACTTTTCAAGGTGGATTCAAGCCACGGAGGAGCATTGTGTTTGCCAGCTGGAGTGCAGGAGAGTACGGGAGTGTTGGCGCCACCGAGTGGTTAGAGGTAAAAACACTATTATAATTATTTTTATTTATCTTATTAACCTTTTTTATCATATTTTTAGGGTTGATTTATTCCTACAGTATAACTGTTTTAATGTCATTATCTTTTTTATATTTGTGTTAATTCTTATTTACTTTTTGCTGTAGTTTGATGTTTTGTTTCCTTCTGTGCAGGGATATTTGACCTCTCTGGGCATGAAAGCTTTCTCCTACATCAACCTGGATGGGATTGTAACAGGTATTTACTGTTATGACTAAAGCTATTTGATTTGATCTGATTTAGATTATTAAATAAAAAGGAATGATTTTCTGAATGATGGAGATTATATTTTCTTCAGGTCGGAACAGATTTAAAGTGTCCGCCAGTCCTTTGATGCACAGCCTGATTGAAAATGCTCTAAAAGAGGTAAAAACCCCAACATGTTTCTCTGAGGTTCAGAGTGTTCTGAATCATTTCAGATCGTAACAGGAGGGACATAAAGAACATTTTTGTTTCCGTAGGTGAACAACAAAGATGGGTCTCTCTTTGGCCAGTTTGCAAAGGTCAACTGGGAGTCAGAAGTGTAAGTCTGTTGGTTCACCCAGCAGCATCGAAGCGTTTATCACGAGTAACCACAACTTTCTACACATTGCCGATTGTTCGCCGTCTAATCTTGTCTTTTTCATGTTTATCTTTTCTAGACTTGAGCCTATGCGTATGGATGATGCTGCCTATCCTTTCCTTTCCTTTTCTGGAATTCCCTCGATGTCGTTTAGATTCACGACTGGGAAATCTGTAAGTCCCTCTTCTATCCTGCAGTTTGAATAAGTCATTTTTACCACAGCTGATCACAGCTCTCACACATCATGCCGGTATTTAGTACTTGATGGCTAATCTTACTCCACCGGTTGCTTTCCCCCGTAGGGCTACCAGTACTTTGGCACAATGCTGGACACCCAGGACAAACTGAACGCTGCCACGTCCATCCAGGTTCCTCAGCTCGCTGAGACGGCTGGCCGGTTTGCAGGACACATAGTGCTCAGGCTGGTCCACGACCATCTTCTGCAGATGGACCTGAAAAAATACGACAGCATTATTCGCACTCATGTATTTAATATCAACAAAAGAGTGAAAAATGTTCGAACGGTGAGTTTCCCGATGTGATTATTAGAATTATTGTTTATCTGTTTTGATCCAAGTTGTGCTTCCATTTGGTTTTAATGATTAAAAGCTAAGTGACGTTCATGCGTGTGTTTCCAGATGCAGCCCAATTTGTTGCCCCAAGCTCTGACGGTGAAGTGGCTGATCATGGCCACGGGTTCCTTCGGCCGTGCCTCTCGCAGCCTGGCAGCAGACATCCTGAACAGCGACCTGGAGGACATCGAGATGTGTCGCATCATCAACGACCGCATCATGGCGGTAAGACCTTGAAATGTCTGAGATTGTGTATAATTAACTCCGATGTCAATTGTTTGTACTTAATGTAGACTGTAGTTTTTATGGATGTTTTTTTCAATGGATTTGTATTTATTTATATTTTTATCATGACTTTTAAAGGATATTTTTGCTGGTCATTAAATCACTATGTAATATATTATATACTATCTTACTGTATATTTTTTTCATTGTAAGAATTTATAATAATTCTGTTCTACACTAAAAGCTACAATATTGGCTAAATTGATATCTTATTTTTTAGAATATTTTTTAATCATGTAGTACTTGCTTACTGACGTTTTTTCCTAAAAAAAACAAATCCTGTAGTAATGTACTTAACTTATTGCAGTTTAGTGTGTGTATATATGTACTAATAAATACATATATATATATATATGTACAACACTCAAGGCTAGTATATTTACGAGATTGATTTCTTCTATTTTAGAATATTTTTGATTAATAAATACACTTGAATTGTACACATGTATTAAGTTATTTTCAATAGTAACTTATTACACTTAATGGTAGTTTTTTATTTTTATAACAAGAACATTTATAATAACTGTTCAACACTAAACACTAGCATTTTTTCTAAATTGATTTCATTTTAACTTTTAAAATCTTTTTTAAAACAATAGTGTTTTTTTATTTTCAAGAGGAATGTATTACACTTAATGCTGGTTCACTATATATTGTCAGTCATTTGTTAATAATAGTTCTGTTCTACACTAAAGGCTACTTTATTTACTTTAATTTTGAAAACAATTTTAAATGATGTAATACACATCATAGTCATGTCCTGTATACTTAAAAAGTTATGTTCAGTAGTAATATGTGGTAGTAGTAAGTTGTACTTTTCTCAGACTGGAAACCTGGTTTGCTCATTTTGAACATGTTTAATCCTCTTCTTCTGCTTCGTAGCTTCTCACAGCAGCAGTTGTGTAACTTTGACGAAAACGTTTCCTTCCTGTGTGCTGCAGGTGGAAAGGAGCTTCCTGTCACCCTACGTTTCTCCCAGAGAGAGTCCTTTCCGCCACATCCTGCTGGGCTCTGGGCCTCACACCCTCCAAGCTCTCTCCAACCACCTGGACGCTCTGAAGACGAACAATCCCGACGCCGATGCCGACGTCTTCCGCAACCAGTTTGCCCTGGCGACCTGGACCATTCAGGGCTGCGCCAACTCACTAGCGGGAGACATCTGGTCTTTGGATAACGAAATCTAAAGAAAAAAAGATGCAGCCACTTCCCCTCTTCCTCCTCCCCACTCCCTAATTCAGAGTCTCGTCTTCTCACCATAACTGGCAGCATGAAAACCAGAACACTGTTCTTTTAGACTGGTTTATGTTGTGACAAAAGTTTCATCGTCATCAGCTGCGTGATTTCCCTTTTTAAGCAATCCGTTTTATCTCATTTTATTCCCGAAGCCAAAAATAAAAAAAGCCAGGAGCCTTAAAAGGAAAAGTTATGCACCTCAGAATGAGAGCGAGGGGGGGGGAGTAAAGCATGAGTCATTTAAATATTACAATCTTGATTACTTTGGTGCTATTAATGATGAAGGTAAACTTCATATATGTGATGGTACTACTAAAATTGGTGTTCCCCTCTGAATCAGATCAATATAATCACAGCTCAGATATGAGAAACACAAAGAAGGGCATTGTGATAAGCTAACGACTTCTCAGTCATCACAGCGCTGCTTGAACCAACCTTTACACCTGAGACGGCTGTTGTTGGGTCGCTTTAATTCCATATCCTGCTGGTTTCATCATGCAGCTCTTAACTTTCAGAAGGTGCTAAAAAGGCTTCATTTCACATCCAAGCAGCACTGAGTGCAGACGTAGATTAGGGGGGACAATCGGCTGGAGCTAAAGAAGTGCGCTGCACCGGGCTTCATAAGTAAAGTCCTGTTAATCAAGAGAAAAAAACAAAAAAAAAACAAAACTCAGCAATTGAGCTAATCCGTGTCGGCCTTCCTAAAAACACGGGAGAGGGTCTCCAACTCGCGGCACTCAACCAGAAACCTTATGTCTATTTATTGTTTATTTATTTATCAGTGGCAGGGTTCACTATAAATAGTTTTTTATTGCCTTTTATAAACAATAATTATCGGGAGCAGTGCCTTCCATAATTATGACAGTTATACTGTCGAAATAACAAAAGCAGCATCTGCTAACAGAAGCGTACACGCCTGCCGGCCGGGACTGAACACGGCACAGTCCAACGGCACTTTCCGAACTTCCTGCTGAACTGACACTGCAGTGGTGCTTGAGATCGGCGCCACACCTGACTAACACATCTGGATTGTGTCACGGCCCGCCGGCTCTGTACGCCTCCCGTCCTGACAACATTATCGGGAGCAGTGTCTTCCATAATGTGGAAAAGAAGAAGGTAGTTTTTGCCTACCAGTGTGTGTCTGTATCGGAGGCAGTGCCCTCCATATTTCACTGTAGGGGGGGATGTTTTTTTTATTTTCATTATTATCGGGGACAGTGTTTCCCATAATGTGTATATACAGTTGATGGCTACACAACGCACTTGCCGTTCTGATCCGCTGAGTTCCTGCTGTCAGATCAGCGAGGAACAAAAAGCTGAAGTGGATATTCTTTAATCACAGCTTTTTTCTTCTTCTCACTCGCGTCTTTTCTCCGGTGCACTATATGAATAGAGTAGTTAGGTTTTAAAGTAAAAGGCATGTTTCAGGTATGTTTGAAGCCACTGTGGTTACAGAAAGGTGGTTCGGCGTTTCCGTAAATCATCACGTGTCTGATTCATTCAATGTGAAAATACATTTATACTCTGCGTTCATCCTTGAGATTTCCTTGTGCCTTTGTGTTTTATGACTGCATTATAGAGCTACGTTTCTAAGTACACTTGAAGTTTTTCTTTTGTCAGCTAGAATCAGAAGTTACTGGTGTTAAAGGCAGTTTTTTATGTTCCCTTTTTGGTTATTAAGGAATGAAATGATCAGTTTAATTGGGATTAAAGTTGTTTAAAGTAATTTTGAACAAATTTTAAAATGTGTGGTTTATTACAGAGTTTATATTAGAAGTAACGATGCCTATCATGGATATAGCATCTTTAATACCAACACCATACAATATCCCAGAGGTTTACACTGGTTTAAAAAAATGTTTTTATTTACATGATCAATTATTGTTTGGAAATTTGTGAAAAAAACCTTTGCTTTTCTTTTTTCTAAAATTGTATGCAATTTGGCATAGCTTTATCTCTATTGCTGCAATAAAAAGTGACATTTCATTTTTGTAAAGTCTCTGACTAATAATTCACACACGTTTGCAAATACATACACCTGCCTGTACCGGCTGCCACAATTAGGATGGGTCCTGAATGTCAGAGAGTAAGATGTTAAAACACGAACGGGAACAGAACATGGAACACCGTAACTAGATAGCCGGTGTTGTGCCTGGTGTAGATCTGAGGGACTTCCAGATACAGACTGACAAAATGGTCAATATATAAAATAGCCACCCAACTGGCTGTTGGGATCATAGATAAGATGCAGGGAGAACTCCTGATGTAGCCATGCCAAATGATGGCAATATCAGGGAAAAGGAGCATGAGAAACTGGAGAAATATAAATAACTTCAGGAGTCACTTTGCCCAGCCGTCTAACGTGGACCTTCATCACCTTAGTCTGGCCAAGAAAGCCCAAATAATGCTGTTGTTCCTCAGGAAGCTAAAACGAGCACAGCTTTTCCAGTGTCTCCTGCTCACAAAAACATAACAGCATGCTACAGAAGCTGCACAGCTGAGCAGAAGCACCCACACTGTGATGAAGATGTGCAGAGTGTGTGGTTGGGGTGGAGGATGTGTAACCATGTGAGGAAGAAAGTCGGCAAGATCATTTGAGACATTTCTCACCCCAGTTACACGCTGTTTGAACTTTTACCAGGATAATCCAAAGCTATACAAACATTTTTCCTCCCATGCTGGATTTTAATAATTCAATTTATTTGAGTCTTACACATGCACTATATAACAAAAAATGAGACTAGTCTTAAGTTGACTGATTGTTTTGGGAGGAAATTTGTAATTACAATGTTTGACCAGATGATGGAGACAAAGTTCATGTTGTTAGATCTACTGCTTTGGCTCAATGATGTACTTACGAGAGGATTTCAGACCTAATACTTGCAAAAATTGTGTAGAAAATCAAATGATTTTTGTTTAGTAAGCTGGCTTTACTACAAAATGTAATCACTATTTTGCTGCGAGTGGGAAATATGTACCAACACCTATATTTTTTATGTTTTCTTCCATATTTAATATTGAATCATATATTTATTTTACTAGGATGCATTAGAAGTTGATTATTTTTTAACAGAAAAGACTAGATTTATGTTAAAATACAACGAAAAATGTAATAAATGAATAATTATAAAAAGGTCAGTACATTCAGAAATGATACCGTTTCTGAATTAAAAGTTGGCATGCCCCTTTAAGAGTGGGCTTACAGCATGAATGCATGAATGTCTACCAAAGATGTATAAGAAACAAAGATATTTCACTCCATTTCTTATTTCTCAGTTTAAAAACGACAAGCTCAACAGTGAAAATATTAATCTCCTCTTATTCCTGGTCCTAACACAACTCACTCCATAAAACCCACAAAGTCCCCGTAATTCTACTTTAGTGGCTAAACGTTATCTATAAACAGTATTCAATGTATGGCAATAAAAATAACACATTTGGTGCATAGTTTCACTTTGGGAGGAACTTAAGCACTTTAATGATGTCTTTAAGTATTACGTTTATACTCGGCATATTTGATTGCAAGACTGTAAATATCATAGCAAGTAAGTTTCAGGAAATGTGATAGTTTGGTTCATACTCAAAGGAGAGCTTGTTTTTATTCACTCTACGGAGTGAGTCATCTTCTTCTACGTCCATAAAGACGATCTTTGTGTTGTTCAATGACTGCAAAGAACCGACGCCAGTCGCAGCAGCAGCAGCCTGACTACTCAAACTCTGCCTGTTTTCGGACAGAGTTGGTGTCTGTCAACCATTCAACACAATGCAGCTTATATTCCTTCACGTCTCTGAGGAATAACTTAAAATACTTAATGATGTCTGGACCTGTTGACTTGTAACCGGCTTGTTGGAGCGCAACCCCCCCATACACTGCAAAGAGAGGGTGACAAGTGGCTGGAGCCGAGATTGACAGGTAGGAAGGCTCATTCAAACGATGCGTGTATAACGTTAGCCAGCGCAATTTCATGTAATTAAGCTAGTTCACAGGTTGAACGCTTATCATGAAAAAAAAGAAAAAGTTTTTTTTTGTGCCATTTGTTTGAGTTTTAACGTGGTGTGGTGTCGGAGGCTGCATGGCGGGAAGGTGGCAACAGGTGAGCCGGTGCCTGTGCCGTGAATGTCGGCAACATTTTGTTACACAACCGTTTATAACGATGGAGCTAACTTTAACTTCGCTGTCCCAAAATAGTTAACACTGAGGCAGCACAGGTGTATGCAGAAGAGCTGTAGCCACATAGTTTGTTTTAATTAAGTAAAACATTTGACATTTAGCAGGGATAAATGTAGACATGTTTCATTTATTGGTGGCTTAAGTCTGTTTATGGACAGTTTTAGCTCAGCTGTGAGCTTAAAAGTAAATAATTATAAGATGAATTGGTTAAAAAAGCCACGTTACCTCCAAGAAACCAGAGCTGGTTCTCCCACTATACGGAAATGTGACCAGTTTAACTAGTTACCATGATCCAGGTTATGACTTGGGTAAGACTGTATGGAGAAAGGTTTAAAGAAAAGATGAAACAGGGTAGAAAGAGTTTATACTGACTAATAGCTCAGGATACAGAGTATTTCCAGTGTGGTTCTCATCACGAGAAGACCTTTAGAGGTTTAAATAAATTAGATTGCTTTAATAAGATTTGTAAACATCCTTTCTAACATGCTTGAAGTAGTCTCCCTCATTTCCTCTTACCCTCCACCCCACCCACCCAAACACACACACCCCCACACACACACACACACACACCCACACACACACACACACACACACACACACACACACACACGTCTATCTCCTCTATTACACATGCCAGCATGCCTTGACAGCTGTCATTATCTCCACATCTGTCAGTAATGTTTATAGCATTATGTGTAGGGTTATGTAAATCCATTTGCACATAACTGTCTCTTTTATTGGTACAATTGATTTAAGTGGTTGCCGATGTTTGACAATAAAATCATTCTGACCCACTGTCCTCTGGCAGGACATAGTCCAGGTCAGCGTTGTACAGCAGATGGTCATAATAAGTCTGATTTTTGATTCTGTTAGCTTTCAAACTAACAGAATCAAAGATTCACTACTGACACAGCTGTGGAAGTCATGTCTGTCTTCATGTGAGCTGTTGTAAACAAAGTGTGCTGTGTGTCACCAATCAGGTCTTCTTTTTATATTTATATATAAGAATTTCTCTGTCATTATTTAACTAAAACAAAGCTACTGTGAACTAATTTTAAAAGCAAAAGCTTCAGTAGACTGCTCATCTGGAGCATTTAAAGCAGAATTTCGCTTTTTTTAACCTGGGGTCTGTTTTCATCTTTCCTTTCATACATCATCAGAAGTTTCCGATCCAGTCGCACTAATTCGGATCAAAATTGAAGTTTGTTTGTTTTTCCAACTGCTGTTCTGACAGGCATGTATAAAAATACATATATTCCAAAATTCAGGTAGAAATGTCATGTTAACTGTACATTAATATAAGCTAATCCACACTTTAATACCACACATCTATTCTTATCTTTATAAGCATACCCGGCAAATGACTGTACTGCTGTAACACCTACATTTCCCAGTTTAGGATTAATAAAGTACTTCTATTCTATTCTTTACTGTATGTTATGGTTTGCATTGTTTACATTGTTTTACTTAAAGTTTACAAAAAGAGAAGAAAAAAACTCAAATGCCTCAACATGTGGAAAATGCAGGATACAAATGTAATATAAATTGCTTGAGATTTTCTAATTATTAAGAGGGAGAAACTGAAATTGGTAAGATAGCAATAAATATCTAACTGCGGCGGTGTTTGTTTTCATGGCAAATCAACGTTTCTTCTTCCTGCGCTGTTTGCGGATTTACTGCGGTCAAGCATGTGATGCATGTAACGGGATGTCTTAATCCGTTTAACTATGTAAACAGTACAGGTCTGATCAGATTGGGATTATTGGCCATGTTTACATGCAAGAAGAGAATTGCTGTGTCGCAATGACTCACCCCGACTGAAATGTGGTTGGACTCTGCATGAATGATAAAACATAGGGCTGGGCGATATGGCCAAAAAATTAAATCTCAGATTTTTTAAAACCAAATCCAATTTTCGATTTTAATCGATTTTCTTTAATCTTCCTGTCTTTTTCTTTAAAACAGATCACAAATATTAGATTTTATGGGAAAACATGCTTTTAT
>JAVQJG010089189.1:0-28126 GCA_036024015.1 Craterocephalus amniculus | reverse complement strand
CTTCAAGGCTGGACGTGTTTTTATGTTCAGAGATGATATTCTGTACATCATGCTGGAACCAGTGCTTCTATGACTTCCTGTTGCCTTTCCATCATCTCCAACCAGTCTGCCCATTCTCCTCTGACCTCTGACACCAACAAGACATTCTGGTCCAGACAGCTGCTGCTCACTGGATGTTTTCTCTTCTTCAGACCATCCTCTGGAAACCCTAAAGATGGTTGTGGGTGGAAATCCCAGCAAACACTCAGAACAGTTACCATGACACGTTCAGTCACTTAAACCTCCTGAAGTCTGAACTTCAGCAAGTCGTCTTCACCATGTCTACATGAGTAGATGCTCTGAGACGCTGCCATGTGATCAGCTGGTTAGATATGTGTGTTAATAAGCAGTTAAATACATGGTGCTAAAAGAGAGGATGGTGAATGAAAATCCTCATCAGTAGCTCCTCCAAGAAAACACTGAATTTTCCACCCATTTGTTATTGAATCTGATATAAATGCCTCTGTGACAACACATCCTTCAAAAACATCCAGTTTGGTGTGTGTGTTGTTACATTTTCATTCTTTGCTTTACTTCCCTGCTTTTCCCACACAGTGGCTCATCTCAGCTTAATTTAACTCACTCACTAGAGGGACATTTCTGCTTCTGGGGATTACTAGAGCAGTTGTTTTTCAAACTTTTTGGAGCTAAGGTTAATTTTTTTTATTGAAAGAAATCACTGTGCTCCCTTAGAACTCAAAATGTTAAAATGTAAAACTCTGTAGCTTATCTCAACAACATCAAGTCATTCTTGTCAAAGTGTATTGAAAAGACATTTAGACATAAATAACATTTGGTCATTTCTCATGACACACCGGATGATTTCTCACAGCACAGTGATTTAAAAACTCTGAACCAGAGCAGACCTGACTGCCCATGTCTGGAGGTTACAGGAAACACTCATGGTGTTAACCTCCCAGTGTCTGGTGAACTTCATGTTCAGTCCACAACACATGTGATCACTAAGTGGTGAGCATGTTGACTGGGCTGCAGGGATAAAGGAAGAAGCTCTGTGAATAGAAGATCAGACACTTTAGGGAAAGGAGGTGTACTGTGTTACTCACTGTAAAGATACTGTCATGACTCACATCTAACTCTACCAGCTGAACAGGATGACGCCTCCTCTGTGTTATTAGGGCATTATTTCCTAGTTAATCCCATCCGTAGTGTCCAGTCATGTGCTGATGGAAAGTTCTAGCAATCCTACTGGCACACAAGATTAAAGTGTGAGAGAAAGTGGCTGGTGAGTCAGATGCAGCTAAATGCTTCACTGGGTGATGATGTGCTTTTAAAATGCTCTGTTCTCTGCTACCCTTTGTAAATAACTCAAGTCAGGAATAAAAAGGTAGTGATAATAATAATAAAACACTTCACTTTTCATTTATAAACACACCACAACAGTGTCTCTGCTTTTTCTACATATGAGAGGCGATTTGTTTTCTCATTCATAATGCGAGTGTAATGATTTACTGATAAATTGCTTTCGACCAGCAGGTTTGTTCAGCGCTGCATGTCGTCGTAAGGCCCACTTTCCCCTGTAAAGGATTAGCCTAATGCCATTGTGCAGGTTAACAAAGGCCACGGTCACATTAATGAAGGGGATTACAGTTTCTTTTCTTTAAACTGAGATAATTGTGACATAGACCAGACTTGTCTGCTCATGCTTGTGGTCTGTTTATTGACCGATTCATCCTGGTTCACACATGAGCTCTTTCCTGCCTCACAGAATGCGGATGTGACGGAGGACTGAAACATCCAGTAAAGCCAGATGTTTCATTTAACACAGCTAGAACAGAGCATGATGTTTTCATATGAATACGTGGTAAATTATTAATAACCTAAGCTTTACTGAATTCTCAGCTTTGCTTTTACGTCTTGATGTCCAGCCTTCCTCATTTTTATACACCAGGAATAACCAGAGGAAGCACATGCAATGCACAACACAAGACAGTAAATCCACTTAAAGAGGTGCTTTACGTGGATTATCCTGTAGGTGTTAAGTCATGGAGCTCTTGTGGCTTGAGAAGAAAAGACTTCCATTTCAGTGTATGATTCAATAAGAGAAGTTAACACAATGTTTACTGATACACATACACACTTACAGACTTCAAATAACTATTTATGCACTTGTTCAGCTCACAGCAACACAGTGGTCCAATTAGATGTAATTATGTCATTGTTAAGAGAATTTGTTACTATGAGATTTAGAGTCTGTCAACTGTTAGAGTTCTAGATGAGGGAAATTTCAGTCCAAGAAAAAAAAATCAGAGGAAACATTGTTATAGAATTAAATCAGATATGAAATAAAATTAAAATAAATTATTTCATTTTGAATTTTCAAGATGACGAACAATAAAGACATAAAAAAGGAAAGCAGAAAAAAATATGAATCTTAAAACTTAATGTTAATTTTAAAAAATATATAAGACAAATCAAATTAATCAATCAATTAAAACCTTAACGTTAAAAATGAAATTTTATATTTTCAAACGAAAATTAAGAAAGTACTGGATATAAATTTTAAAAAAATCAAATCTCTATATCACATGCAGCAATTAAGTATTGGTGATTTTATTTATATTTCTCTGATGTCATCAACTCATACAACTCCAACAACTTCATGCACAAGTCATAAACTTGATAGTGGCCTCACAGCGTCCCTGGTGCAGTTTGGGAGGAAGCCAAAGTGGTTGATGCTTTGTGATTCAGCAGCTCAGTCCAAACATCAAGTCCTCAGATCCCAATCCAGATGAATTTGCATTTGCATCAACAAATATTTCAGCTATTCGGCTGAAATCAGTCTGATCAGAGAGTCCGGGCTCATTTTTTCCCACAGATGCTGGATATAGTGATCTGATCAGTTGTGCGTCTTGAAGATTTGATAAAACTAAAACATTTTATAAATGTGCAATTTGTACTAATTCAGAAGAACAAGATGATTACTCATTTAAATTTTTTTTGCCTTTGAGATGCGTATTAATCCATAACTTTTTAAGTTTCCAACAAAAATGTTGAATCTGTCACAAATTAATCCTGTTCCGTTATGCTGCAGCCTTTTTCCAGTCTTCCATGAAACTTAAATTATCTGACCTAATGTGGTTCCAAAAGAACAACATCCACCACAGAAACTATCAGAATGAGTGTACAGTGGTGTAGAAATCTACACGATCACAAATATTTTTTAATTGAAAAGAAATCAATGGCTTTTTCAGATTTGTTAAGTGTTTTTTCTGTAACTGCACTAAAGAATTGCATTTGAAGACCTAACAGTGATTCATAATGCACTATTTTGAACGTGTAATTTGAACATGTAAACATTGTTTTGTTGTTATGTTCTTTTATATGCATCTATTTCATCTCTTGCTTATATTGTGCAGCGCTTTGGTACAATGCTTTTGTTTCTTTTTTTACTGTGCTTAGAGAAAATGGATTGGACTGGGTTAAATATTTCCCAAATGGATGAGGTCTCTGAAAACTTTCTTCCACTACTGTAAACTTGTTTAACTTTTCCTGCTGAAAGGAAGCGTGAAAAGGTTTAGTGCCCCTTTTAGATCAGTTTGAACATTCTTTGTGATAAAGGCCGGTCTCATTAGCTTAGGGGTTTATATGAAACAGTTTTATTCCACTCAGAAGACACGTCAGATTCATGAAGGTGTTTTCTCAGACTGCTAGATATCTGTGGCATGTTGGATGTTTGTCACAAAAGAAACACTTTAAAAGCTATTATTGAATGAATTACTTTATTGAATTGTAATGTGCAGGGTTATTCAGATTGTGATGTTTCCATTTGGTTCTTATTAGTAGAGAGCTCCTCTTGTAATGACCCAAAGTGTTAAAGGTTTTGTCATTTGTCATAGTGAGCTAAGGTTCTTACAGCTGACAGCAGCCTAGCATGTTTTACACTTCTACTGAGGTTAACAGGAACGCGCTTCCCGTCACATCCTCATCCTTTAACGTCGGTGCCGATGTTTTCCATGACGGCGTCCAGGGCGTGACCTCGGTCCGTGTGAGGAGCGTGTCAGCCCGTATGTCTGGCCCGATGCGGGCAGAGTGCAAGGCTCTTTTTCTGGTTGCTGATCTTTGATGTCTTCCCAGATTAGCCATCTGTCTCTGAGCAGGCCAAGCCTCCAAACGCAGCCTTTACGTCACTTTAATCTGCTCACCTTTTCTGCCTGACCCAAACTGCATTTATTAGCCCCCAACTATGTTTATAATGGAGACTGCAGCAGATAAAACTGCGTTGTACAGTAATCGTGTTCTCTGCATCCACAGAGCTGCTGAGACTCAGAATATCTCCACATCGGCTTTTATTTTACTCCTATTGCCAATTGGTGATATTATGACTAAATAAAGAAGCTATTTTATTATTGTGTTCCAAAAAAGTTTACATGGACTTAGTTTAGATGAGGATAATTGAGATGAGTCTGTTTACTTAAAATACTGTACTAAGAAATCGTTGCCAAGAATTACTAATCAGATTAAATCTCCGCTTCTCGGATCCATTTCATCCTCTGTGTGGATGTAGGTCTGTGTGGGTCACTTACGCACAAGTCCACACATTTAGCCCAGCACCGGAACCACGACACACACTAATACCTGGTTATTCCTGCATAGTGATGTAGCTTGAGATTAACCTGCGCTGCTGAAGTAGCCTTCTTGAATTGGTATTTGAGTTAAAAACATTTTTACAGATCAAATCCCTCAGAAATCTTTAAATCCCACATAAGATCTGTGAGTCACTGTGTGACGTTCTGTGTATGAACCAGTTTCCCAGTCAGTAGGATGTATGCTTGAATTTTCTGGTACAAACATGACTGTCATGACTGTCCACTGGTTAAGTGAAGCATCCTTTTCTTCCTGTGGCCCACATCCATGGAAAAGCTTTTATGAAGACCTCAGAGTAACAGTGTGTAAATTTTTAATGAAAGCAGAGACCAACCTTGTAATTTTGCTTTTAACTGGACTTTAATTTATTTATTTCTATGTACATTTAATCATTTCTTAATTTTGATTTTAAATTGTAAAATCCTTTTTTTTTACATTCAAATGTAATCTGTTTTATAATACTTTTTTTTATAATTTGACAAAAAAAATGTAATTCTTAAATTTTTTATTTTCAGTTTTTATTTTTAATCAATTTTAAAAAATTAAAATGTAAAACTTGATGTGAACAGTGTTTCCTCATGCAGGTGTTATTTCTCTTAAACTAAAATTTCCCTAAATATGACAGCATTTCCTCAAGTTTCTCACCCAATGACCCGCATGACCCTCTGAAAATTGTTTATAATATGGTATTGTCGTTTTAGTGTATTGGAGTTGAGGTGGGATTTGTTTTTATTAATGCGATTAATTAGATACAGTTGTAGGAAATGTGCTGTACTGTGGAAATAGTCTGACTGTTCAGCTGATTGAAGCAGGTTTTAGACTGCAGCGCTCCAAATAAAACTTTTTTTCTATTTTCCAGGTGGGTCCCGCAGGGTCCCAGTTTGGACTCCTCGCCTGTCTCTTTGTTGAGCTCTTTCAAGGTTGGCAGATCCTGGAAAAGCCATGGAAAGCTTTCTCCAAACTTTTGGGCATCGTCCTCTTCCTCTTCATGTGCGGACTTCTCCCATGGATCGACAACATCGCACACATTTTTGGTTTCCTCAGCGGCATGCTGCTCTCCTTTGCCTTCCTGCCCTACGTCACCTTCGGCACCTTTGACAAGTACCGCAAGCGCATCCTGATAGCCGTGTCCCTGCTGGCTTACATCGGACTCTTCTCTTCCCTCATCGTCTGGTTTTATATTCACCCCATTAACTGGCACTGGCTGGAGCATCTCACCTGCCTGCCCTTTACAAGCAAGTTCTGTGAAAAATACGACATAGATCATGACATTAATGACGTGGTCCACTAGTCTCCTCCCGGTCTTCTAACTCAAAGCCACTGGTGGGATCGGCTGCTTCCAGCTCATATTGGTGGGCTTTCGAGAATATGAAAATCACACTTTGTACCGTTTCCTCAAAGATGATCTGCTCCCAGTCCGTGTGAACTGCACCCGTTTCTATTAACCTCACTGCTGACTTTCTCACCTCTATAAACCTGTTTTCCCTTTCCAATCCTCAGATAACTGGAAAGACTCTGCATTAAACTGCGTTTATGTGGATGACATGAAGAGAAGGGGTGAAATCTGCTGGACTCCTTTGTTACAGAGTCTGATGAGAGAAAAGAAGCGCAATGAAAGAGGAACAAGTGGACACTTCTGTCTTTTTCCCTTGGACACTTGTGGCAATAATCATCTGAATTTAACACTAAAAAAGCTGATTTCTACTTCTGCTTCATCCCCAAGCTGTGAAAAATGTTTAACATGGTACTTTTGTTTTTAACCTTTGCCTACTGAGTGGATTCAGTCGCCATGCCGATGTTCTTTTAGGCAGGGAAGTGCTGGCGGTAACGGTACGTTCCCAGTATTACAGTAAGTGTGCAGCTGGAACAGTTGGTGACATATCAGCGCTCGGCTGAGGCAACGCTCCGTCTGAAACCACCGGCTGCCTTAAACAGACTATGCCAACGTACAGTGACCCAACCAAAGCAACTTGTTGTGCTGTTGTTATTTGCTCAGATATGCATGACGTTTCCCCACTAACTGCCACTAACATGAACACAGACGTGCCTGAAACAATTTCTACACTTACTAAGCAAAATGAACATATTTATTCCAGGAGTAAAGATGAAAGCAGGACTTCATGTTTGATCAAACCAGGTTTATAGTTTTCTTCTTTTTCGCTCCTTTTTGTTTTGCTCACACACCTTGCTGAGCTGGTCCCTCACAATGTGACCAGTCTAACGTGATTTCAGAAGCTCTGACTCGTGAAACATTTCTCACATCCTCGGCTTTGGTTGCTGGTACGGATCCCGGTGTGCGGTGACCCCGGCTGCTGGGAAAGCCACGGTAATAAGTGGGAGATTATGTGGATTGTGAGATTATGTTAGTCAGTGGGGCTAACTCAACAATCATCTAGCATTCATAAAAAGTTGTTTAAACAATGTATTTATTTTACCTGTATGTCCAGACATTTTCTTTGCATTTTTCTTTCAGATGCATCTTTATTGTGCCTTTTTGCTGGATCTTAGAAAAGCTTGCGTCCTCCATTGCTCAGCACCATCAGCTACACTGTTGCGTTTGCATTGGGACCAAATAATTAGTTTTTTTATTTATTAGAGGGAGAGTTTTAAATCAACTTCAGGTAATTAGGACACGTTTCGCTTGTTTCCTCGGTTTTATATGTGTCCGTATTAAAGCTGTCTTGTCAAAAATAAATGCCACTTTGTGAACATTTGTGAACTGTGATGCTTCAACTTTTTTTTGTTTGATCCAATCAAATTCTTTAATTTTCTCCTGAAATCTTGAACTTGCAACACAAGAGCTTCAAATGAGTCACTTCTAGACAAGGCCTATTATTCTGTAATGACACAGCCAAAGTAAATTATCTCTTCACAACTGCAAGTATTAATGCTGCTCTCAGAAAGCTGAGATTACAACAGATGTTTCTGTGTCAGAGCAAACTCAGAACAGAACAGCAACATTACCTTGAGTGAAAACCAAAGGACAGCAGCCCAGTTCATCTAGGAATTAGTAAAGTCGTGTCTGATGAGGAGCTGTGCGAAAGTAGGAGATAAAAAAGTGAATCTGAGCTGGTGGACTCCTCTGTCAGTAGAGTCAGGAGAATGGATGGATGGACCTTCGTGATTCATTTTTTTAAAAAGGCAGAGTGATGGGAGAACATGACAGGAGAGTTTTTTGAGCTCGAAAAAAACTTTTGATCACCAAACGGCAAAAGAAAGACATGATTTCTGATTCTGGCATCTCACTCAGTTTTTGTCCCCCAGTGATGAGACGGACATCTCTGTAATCAGCAGAGTCTCTGTTTTCATTTGACGCCTTCTTTGTTCGAAGTGGAAAAATTACCAGAAGCTCTAAGTGGACAGAGATGTTCTCATGTTTTGTTACATTCACATATCACTGCTTGGGGTTTGAATTATGTTTAAGTTAATGGTTCCCCCGTCATTTCTGTATGCTGCTGCTTCTTCCGACATTCTAACAGGTACTACCCAGATACTATCCAGGTACTATCAGATACCTGGACTATATCTGTATCTGGTCCAGATGGGTCTTTTTTTCCCCAAAAAGCACAGATTTCGTTCTTGATGTGCATTGAAAACATTGCTTTTGATGGTAAAGAGTAAACCAAGGAATTAAAAAATAAAAACTTTAATTTGTTTTCAGGATAAAACTTTTAGAAAAAGAAAAAGAAACAACTTAAAAGTGTGGATTAAAGGCTTTAGAGAGAAAAATAAGTATAGACAGCCCAGAAGAGAAAAGGCAGACAGATGATGCTAATTTTGCCAGATTCTCTCAGAAAACAGCTGCTTCTAAAAATACATGGACATGTTGCATCCAGATCACTCCAACATGTCAGGATCACTCTAATGGAAACAAAAATAGACGAGCATATAGAGTATGTCTGACAGCTGATTCCTAATTTCCCTCTTCTGCAACTTTGTTTGTAACTTTGGCAAACAGTTGGTGGTGTATAACAGGTTTAGTTTTACTGACTCATGTGTCCTCTCCTAATGGAGTCATTAGACTAATTAACAAAGTAAGGTGAAAACAGGGTGTGAAAGGCATGACACAGCTTCTTTCTATTCAGTATTATGAATAAATGTCCATCATCGAAGAGATTCATTTGGTCTAATGATTTAAATTATAGATGATTTTGTAAATTTAAATCATGATGTCTTCTTATTCTCAGACATCTCTTCCAAACGTTTGTTGGTAGTTCTCGGTTTTCACCTCTCTGCTTGGTCAGTCCTTCCTGGTTTCACCCACAGTGATGAAACAGATTGTGACTTTGGTCATCCATACACAAAAAAACAATAAAGAACAGACCAAGTCCCCTTTCCTGTTTCCAGTAGGCCGTAAGTGTCCACAGTTCATTTAAACTCCGTCTTCTCTTCAACATCCACTATTTCGACGCACGAAGGCATGGCCCCTAACTGGGTAAAACATTTCGGTGAAAATAAGGGGTCCCACCGTGACCTGACTCGGACCCTGCACCTTGAAACCAGATTTCTGGTAGAAGGGAACCAGGAAGTCCTCGCACATGAGCACAGCGCGGCGAACATAGGGCAGGCAGCAGAGGTACTGCAGGTAGCGCCACATCAGGATGGAGCCTTTTCCCTGCTGGCGGAAGGTCCGGTGGACGGCCAGGACATGGATGTGGACAGTCGTCCCGTGAGGCTTGTGGAGACTCAAGGCATCCTAGAGAACAGATAAAAAAGAGCTTTGAGAGCTTTAAGTGACTAAAACAAGACTACATTTAAATCTCTAGTTTATAAACATACAGAATCAGAAATAAGCACTGACTGATGGCAAACTGCTTCACCTCATTTGCTTGTACTAAACACTTTGTCCGCGCTGATCTTTGCAGAGATAATGTTCACGTACTGCACCATGATTTACACCCAACGGAGCTACAGATGCATCATTTAAAGCGTATCTATTTATCTTGAAAGTGATAAAGCCTGAAAGCCTGAAACTTTTTTTTATTTGTGCTATTTGCAGTGTTGATTTATTTAATATGCTTTTTATAACTACCAACACACAAACTGGTGTTTCCACATCGTAACCCCTTAATGCCTGAATTAATTTTCAGTTATATAAAACAAATTAAATACATGAAAGAAAATAAGGGGAAAAACTAAAAAAAAAGGTGATATTGTATCAAGATATAATCAATTATTAAATGAATTGATGACAATGAATAAATACAAAATCATGATAAGAATAAACACAAGTTTACCAAAACACTTTAATAGTTGGACCGATTAGTTCTGCCTGACAGTGGCTGGTTCTGTGTGGTTATACTTCATTCTGGAGGGTTCTGGAAAGTTCTGTCTGGTTATGGAGGATTCTACCTACCTGGCTACAACCAGTTTAACAAACTGGCATTTTTATCATTTGGCTGGCAAGCTGTTGAAAGCTTGTGACAGTGGCTCAGGTGGTAGAGTTGGCCATTAATCCAAAGCTTAATGGTTCAAGTCCAGTTCTTATTCCAAATAACTGTTGTGTTTTGTTAGTGTTTCAGTTGTTAATTTGTTTTTCACTTCCAGGCCACCATACACAAATAAAAGTAAATAAAAAAGATGATTATGTTTATGAAATAAAAACAAATAAATTCAAAGAAGATATTGTGGTGCATGGCGATCTATATGGGGGAGGGGGCCTGGGCCAGCCCTAAAATTTGGCAAGCCTAATTCTGATTGATGTCGTATCAAATTTATTAACATGAAAACCAAAGTTAATGCCTACCTTTTTGTTTTATCACTGTCTATGTAGATACCTATTTATATTTTCAAACATGAGTGTCAGTTTTTCATCTTTATTTTTTTCTGTAAAGCATTTTGGGTTGCTCTTCAGTGTTTGATAAAATGCTTTACTGTATGAATATGAACAATACTTAAGATATAACTCTGTGTTTTCTGAATCAATGCTATGGGGTTAAAACAAATGTTACAGATGTATTTGTTAGAGACCATATTATATACAGTACATGGTTTACCCGTGTATGAAAAATGGGCAGGCTTGGTATGAGGGAGGCAGGGTCTTACGGTTTGTTCAGCCATCAGCAACATGGCTTTAAAACCCATTTCCCCACTGTGAGATAAAAGATTATTTTGCTTGTAAGACCAACTAGTTTCTTTTTAAAGTTAATATCTTCTATAATATTCTTTAAAATCTGTAAAAACAAAAAAATTCGCACTGATTCAAACCAAAGTTAACATCTTACTGAAATTTAAGTCAGTGTAAACTATTGATTGGCTACCCCACAACAGCTTCTGTCTTATCTTGGCCACCCCATCAAAGGTTTCTGGATACGCCAGTGAACAAAAATTTCCCTTTACTCCAAAAGTATTCAAACATACATTTTCATGTAAAACGTAAATTACAGTCAGCCCTCCTGTTTATGAATCTGTGATACCGATGTTATTATTCACTCTATTTTAACCTAATTCTTAATAGTTTAATCTCCTATCCCCGTTTTAAACTGTCACTGCTTCGGTTAAATCCACCTGAATCACATTTGGAGATGATTAAACAAACTTAAAGCGGCTCCTGATGCGCTTTTCCGCCTATTTTTAGAACTGCAACTTTACTCTCACGCACTATTGCAAAATTTCTCCTGTTTACAAGGTTAAGAACACTATCAGATAAAATCACATGCATGGAAGTCAACAATCCAGCTCATTCCCTCTCTTTATCATCTCCAACTAAACTGCTAAATACAAACTACCAAATATGAGCGTAACTCTCCTCTTATCTGTTTTGAACTTCTAGTCTCCAGTCAGCCAGAGTTGGCTAAACCGGTCAGGTGTCCAGTGCTCTTTCTTACCAAGGTAAGTCTCTCCTGGTCCCACAAGGAGCCAATGATAAAAGCCACCAGCCGTCCCTCCTCGAACCAGCCAAGAGACAACTCGGGGCACAGCGTGAGGAAGTGACGCACCTCATCCAGGTGGAGAGGACACTCACCGGACACAGAGATGAAGGCTGTGTGGAGAGAAGGAGGAGGAGGAGGAGGTTAGCCCAAACTTTGACCTTAAGAGTTGATCATTAAGACGGATTTCCGCCTGAACTGCGACTGCTGCTCCCTGCTGCACTGACCACCAAACACTTGTAAAATGTGATTAGTTTGCATCAATTTAAAGAAAATGAACATGGAGTAAAAAGGTGGGGGTGAAAATAAGAGAAGAAACCAAGGTTTCCTTACCTTCTCTCTCAATCTCGAACACGCTGACGGCATCCTCTGGGCTGAGGGAGCGGAACTCGCTGGCTGGCAGCGTGTGGCGGCGACCCTGAGGCACCAGGGAGCGCAGGTGGAGCGGCCTGATAAACTGCAAAGCGCTCACCGCGGACATGCTGCAGTCCCACTGTTCTCACTTCCACAAATTGTCCTTTTAAATTAAAAATAAAGTATTCTACTTCCTCTCTCTTATCTTCTTTCTTTTTTCTTTTATCCGACCTCCTTTTCAAAACGGGCTGCTCCGACAGATCTGGATGGGTGTCAGGACCGTGCAGCGTGCGTAAAGAGCTGAGAGTGGCGCGTCTGGAGTATTTATACCGGCGCGCCGGGATTGTTTGCTCTAATCCCTAAAGTGAGCTGGGTGACCAAACGTTGCTTTCCCTACGAGTAGGTTGAACAATAAACATGTTAAGTTGGGGTCAGTGGGGATATCCGTGTATTTAGAATGATCCTCGTCATGCGTGTGTCACACCGGATTTACATTTTATGGATCATGTGTTTGGAGTGTCAGCTCAGCAGCAACATGGAAGCTTGCACACACCAAGTGTGTGGTGTCCAATTAATGCAATTAAAGCATAGAAGCTCTGATGTGTTGTTTTTCACCCTGAATGATAGTCAATAATCTCCAGATCAACTCGAAAAAGACTCGATTTTTCTCTGCTGATGTTTAACTGGGTCATAAAGACTTGATTTCGGTGAAGAATGTCCATCAGCTGCTCATTGTGTTTTTAATTAGAGTTCACGTTTTTTCCGCTCTTTATTTTTCAGATCTGTAAGAGGCTTACAGGGTGAGTGGGAGGCTGTTTGTCACCTCTTCAGGGTGGAAGCGGAGTTAAGGATTTTATGGCCACAAGCTTTATTTCTCACAAGACAGTCACGACAACAACATCTGAGCTCAAAAGAGCACTTACATAATACAAATTAACGCAATGATAAAACTGAAAGAATTGATTAAAGCTTTCACATTTATCAGTATCAGATAGTTTTAATGTCTTTCTTTTTTAATTTAATTTGAATAGCATTCAAACCTTCATTTAATGCAGAGAGCAGAAAGGGAAAAAGAAAAAGAAAACATATATATGGGTAATCGAAAAGGTGTTGGATGAGGCCAATGCTTAACACGCCAACCCTTTTTACACAAATACAAATCTTCAGCAAACAATTCTGTTGGAGCCTATGCTTTAAAATAGATAAATTTGAGAAAGAACAACTCAGCTTAGAGACAAAGGTACACGAGAAAGTTTCATCACAATTTCTGAGCAAATGACTAAAGGGTTCAATATTTACATTAAAGAGTTGATTTTTATATCTTAGCTTTTAACATGATTTTACATGAAGACAGTGAGCGACAACTCTTTGAGATCATTGTCAAAGCTAAATTCACAAAAACTGCTTTACATTTGTTCTTATCTTGTTTTTTTTTTTAAACAATCTTTCCCCCTCATATACTGACTTGCTGACTTTAAACTGCTTCCGAGAGCAGCAAAGTAATAAATAATTTCGTTTTATTTCGGTTTTATACAGTTATTTAAATCCATTTCCCGTTATTCTATTTATTGTTAGGCTATTACTGAATTTATTTTAATTAGATCGAACTTGACTTTTTTTTATTCTTTGTGTTTTATTTGGTTAACTATCATCATTAAAGTTTTGTCGTGTCAATTTTTGTTCTAATCTTTAACTCACAGCCAGGTGTTCACGTGCTACAACAAGTTTGCATTCATTGTCTAAACAAGTCCAAATCAAACAGAATTATTTTGTAAAAACAAAACTTTTTTTTTTCTTTTTAAATAAATAGGCTACATCTTAATTCTGGCGGAAACATAGGATATCCATTCCTTGACATAGTTCAAACAAACAGCTTTCCTTCACTGGGAACCTGATTAGTAACTTAGCAGGAGAATGAAAAATAAATATGGGTAAATTCAGTAAAGATTCAGAGAGCCATTAAACTTTTCGTGTTTTTATGTAAAAGGAGGAAAAACCACCATAGAAGAAGGGGACCTCACAAGATCGGATGTGAACCTGAAAGTAAAAAAGATGAATAAAATTCACTTGATCCAAAAGAATGGGTTTATATGATCTTAACGAACTTTGTGATTTCTCATAACCAAAACTAAAAGAGTTTTAACTTCTAATAAACAATTTGTTTAATCTGCAGCACAGTAGATTGCCTATAGTTTAGGATAGAATTCTTCTGAAAGTTAAAAGATCAATTCACTTGGTCTGTTTATATTACATATTAATGTCAGTACATTTTTTCTGGTTTGTCTTTGTGGAGAAACAACATTCTGTGTGATATTGTAAATACTGTGTTGTCAATATGTAAACCGAAGATATGAATGATTCACATTTATAATCGGTGTTTCTCGCTGTCCGGGCAGTAACGGTCTGATTCTGGCTTACGGCGCCTCCTAGCGGCTCAGCGGTGACGGAAAGTACTACGTAATGACGCTCTCATCCTGCGCTGGCTACGCATCCTTCCGTAGCTACGTAAACACGTGCACTAGGCTGCTTCCAGGTTTCTGCTTTTTTTCCCCCTCTCCACCGTCATCCTCGCGCTCTTGCATCACTCCCTTACAGCAGCAGAGATGGCGGAGCCCGTAGCATCGGATGCAGCGGCCGCAACAGACGAAGCAGTGCGGGCAGCATCACCTGCACCGGGCCTCTCCCCCGCAGCTAGCCCGGGCTCTGAGCCTCCATCCATGGCTCTGTCTCCAACCGCGGACGGCTCCCAGCGGTTGCTCTTCTCCCACGACCTGGTCTCCGGGCGGTATCGCGGCTCAGTCCGGTTTGGCCTCGTACGGATGATCCACGGCGAGGAGGATTTCAACTCGGACTCGGACCTCGACGATGGTGGCGGGAGAGGCGGAGGAGGTGGCGGGGAACGGGGTGGTGGCGGCGGGGGCGGAGGAGGAGGAGGAGGGCGAGTCCCCTGCGGTTCGGACACTGAAAGCGCAGTGGACACCCCCAGCCGCCCTCTGGGCAGGGGGTTTGTCCGCGTCCAGTGGTACCCTGATGGAGGAAAGCAGGACATCAGGGAGACAAAGGTATCATGCACCAGCTGCTGTATTTAATGTTTACACTGACACTAACTCGTTGTTCCAGCCCGACACGATGGCCGCACTGGTTTAACCAGCCGCTGTGTTGTGTTTTTGGACATGTCTTCACACGAGCCAGTCAGGGATAAGGTCTCTTTAATCCATCCGCCTAGAAGGTGCATCCTAGCTCGCTAATTGGCTAGCATGCAAGCACATAAGCTAGCTAGCTAGCCCCGGAGCTCCCATCCTCACGCGCCTCAGCAGGGCTGCTCCTCCCGGCTCGCTCGCCTCTGACCGGCCGCAAAACGCGCTTCCGTGTGCAGGTGTCCAGGTTTTGGCTCGCGCAGTTCCCATCTAGAAACATGACACCAATCGATTATTAGCTCATCGTTAATTCAGAGTAGTTCCTCAGCTGGGTGTGACTCGGCATGAAGCCGCGTGAGAGGAAAACAGTGGACATGTTTGTCCGACCCCTGCAAGCTTCCCATCACACACAGGCTGCCAGGTTTTAGTCTCTGAGTGAAACATTGTAGAAATTGTGGTAATTGATCACTCTTTATAAACCAAAACATTAATAGGTTTCCATTCCACATATATACAGCAAAGGTGGCTTTTAGACCATAAACATGTGATAAATCTGTCCATCCTACATAGTAATACAGTAGAGTGGCTCAGTAAACTAAACCAGTTGTGGCCCAGATGTGGCGCTTAATTCCTCATAAGTCTGATATTTTTGACTTAATTAATGGAGTTCATGGATAAAACTGTCATGCTTCAGTAAAAACCGTGGGGAAGTTGTCATGCTTTGTTAGAGCGTATCATTGGTTGCATGTGTGGCTAGGGATGTCACGGTTATTTATTTCCACAATTAATTGCGGTAGTAAAAGCTTCAATTAATAACAGTAAAGCTATCTAGATATCATCATTTAATAATGTAAATATAGTTTGATTGGCATCACTGAAATCCTAAAGCTCAAATTTATTTTTATCTTTTTTAAAAATTCTATTTTATTCATATAATACTTCAGCTTTTTTAATTGTTACCAGAGGAGAGGGGATTTTTACTCAATTCCAATGGGAATTTGAAAGGTACTTTTGTTTGTTTTTTTGCCATATTCTGTTTCTTTGACATCAACACAAAAATAAAACTTAACAGAAAATGAGTTTTTATGTAATTATATACATTTCCAGCATTGTGAAATTAAAACATAGTAATCGTGATAATCATAAAATTGTGATTATTTCTTAAACAGTAAGCATACCTAAAAAATCTCTTATTTTGACATCCCTATGTGTGTCCCTGTAACCGGGGAAGAACTGGAGCACCTGCTGCAAAGCACATTGTCTGTGGGTTCTCTGGAGTTCTCAGGGGCTTTGTGGAAAAGGGTCACAAGGTTTACAGGAGGATGGGTCTGGAAAAAGCTAACACAAACTCATTTCAGAGACACAGGATGGGACCAGAAGAAGCTTATTTTAGGCCTCTGTACTACTTTGTCTTTTCAGACGCAGCTAAATGAGTAAAGTTCTGGTCAGAGTGGCATTCAGGCTGCCTGAACAAAGGTTGGCGGCACATTCAACAACAACAGTGTTTACACGCAACATGGACTGTTCTTGCTCTGCCCCCAAAGCCACTGTGGCTGCACACGTGTGTTTGTGTTTCATTGTTCACATTTGGGTTGTTTTACAGAGGCTTCTTTAGTTCTCCTACACAGTCACTGTTCATAGAGGATGGCTTTAGATATTTATGACTTCAGTGGATGTAATTTTTGGTCTCAGGATGAGTTGAGTTTATAAAATGTTTCCACTGTTAGAGAACAGATAAAGCAACATGGTTAAAGGAATACTTCACCCTCAGAATGATGTGCCCTCATTTTCTATTTACCCTCATGCTGATAAACACTGCGTAGCACTTTTTTTATATTTGTCATGCAGCCGGAGATGTTGCTTTTCATTCCGCATCAATTCCGTCAGTGATGTTGAACGGCGCCTGTTTAAAAAGGTCCATCAAAGTCCACAAAAACTTGGCAATATTCCTCCATACTGCTCGTCCAATGACATCACGTGTCCTGAGTGGGTAGCGTACATAATCTACTGCAAACATATAATTTTGTATGTTTTTAAAGCCCGAACCGTAGCATATTGCACTTCCTGGATGCACGTTTAGGCTGTTACGGTGCCCGCGGCAGACTGGGGGTATCGTGAAATGTGCATTTTCTGCCTATAGTAGCCAGTAGGCTGAGAATGCAGTTTGCACCGGTTTTTTGTAGAAATGGTATGAAAAGCCCCTTAAAAACTGTCTGGGTTGACTCAATTAACCCCTGTTTCATCCCAGAAGACAATAAAAGGTATAAAAGCATTAGATTCTTTTTTTTTCAACTTTTATTCCCTCAGGTCTTTTAATCAATCAAAAACCTAATTATTTAAATTAATTTAATGACAATATCACATTTCTTCTGTAAAATAAGACATAAGATAAATATATATTTTTTATATTTTAAGATATGTTCTTTTTTTTTTCAATTACCATAAGTAATTTTCCATTGAATACAATTTTTGGACATCAGGAATTTTTTTAATCTTTCATGAATGCACTAAAACTATGATAGTAATGACATTTATTTACCTGCTGTATAATTTCCTGTTTCCTTTAACATCTTTTGGAGACATTGGATGCAAATGAGCCCTGAGCAGGTTTACATTCATATCTTATGAAATGTTCAATCCAGGTACTGTGCTTCTTCCACAACAGCTGATGGTTGTATCAGCTGCTTCACAGCTCAGGGACAAGAATATTTCTTCTTTTGGAAATGCTCATTGACCTGCATTGTCCTGTCCAAATAAAATAAAACTTAAATTGATGCTGAACTTTAAATAAAATCCGATTCCATGTTTTTCTCCCAAAGAAACACCAGTATGCGCTCAGACTGACTTTTAAAGGGTTAAAGTAATTAAAATAACTACAGATTTGGTCTTTTGACTGAGTGTAAAGTTGATTTAGTGATTAAGCCAAAAAATGTGCAAAAAAATTTGAATCTGTGATGTTTAGCAGTTTTTGGGACTTTTTGCCTTTCAAAGACTGAAGAGGGTAGTTTATTTGTCCCTGGTGTTACTTAAAGTCATCCTGTATGAGGTAACATAACCAATGGTGAGGGAAAACTGCCCTAAAATTTAAAAAAGGCACTGTGACCTTATCTGTTTTTCCACAAGCTGTTTCAGAAGATGTGTCCCACTGTGGCAGACAAGAAGGTTTATCTCCGGTTGGCACTCTGACTGGTCATTTGGTGTGACTGGCGAACAGCATACACCCTCCTTCAGAGGTGCTCTGTGTAGCGACTTCACACAGAAAGTCAACGACAGGGTCAGTAATTCTCCAGATGTTTGGACACACGATTGTCACCTCTCACGCTGTTCTGTAGGAAGTAGGACCAATCATGTTAGACCCTTCGGGGATAACACAACATCTGCCGACTCAGCACCTCTCTGAGGGGATTGTGTGCAGAGTCTGCGTCTGTGCAGTGTGTGAGTATAAATCAGGTTTTACCTTTGTGGCGTTGGACGGCTGCAGTCTGTCTCCTGAAGGCAGCTGCTGTAGCTCATGTTGAAGAGGAGCTGAGTCGAGTTTACGTTTTACAGAGAACACATTATTATAACTAGGGGTGTAAATCGTTCAACAACTCCCGATTCAATCTGATTACGATTCTAGGGATAACGATTCGATTCCATGATACAAACAAACCTTCAGCTCTGGTGATGCTTCCCGGGTGAATCCTGTCTAACGAACAGAGCTGTCAGCTGGAAGAGTGGGGCTGACTCGGGGTGACGGCTGCGCCTGCAGGTTTTAAACTGCAGTCAATGCGATCCATAGCTGATCTTTTTGCCCTCAAGTAACGCAGGATATTTTCAATCAGATTTAGGCCACACATCCGATCTTTTCAAATATGACCGCGGTCGAAACAGCCGTTGTATCTGATATAAATCCAATCGTGATCATGTTTAGGTTAAGCTTACGTAATCTGTATGTGCAGGAGGATGGCTGACAGCTGATCCCAGCTACTCTAATGAATGGGAGGTGTGGTGGCACAGCGTTCCTGAAGCATCCTGCAGCGCAGCCGCTCTGAAATATCGATACTGATGTTGTATTTTAAATAATTTTAAATACTAATAATAATCCATCCATCCATTCATTTTCTGTACCGCTTAATGCGATTGGGTGTGCTGGCGCCTATCCCAGCGATGTACAGGCGAGAGGCGGGGTACACCCTGGACAGGTCGCCAGTCTGTCGCAGGGCCGACACAGAGAGACAGACAAACGCTCACACACACTTACTGCTTGGGAGAATTTAGTGTCTTTGGACAGTATAATAATAATAATAATAATAATAATTAATAATAATAATTTTGTTTAAATTGTTCTGTGGGAATGTATTATTTCTTCTGTTAAGAATAAATCTTTTAAGGAATAAGATTTGCATTTTCGTATAAAGGAATGAATTGATTCAGAGGGAAATTCAGCTTCTCCGAAGAATTCAATGAATCGATTATTGAACGATAAGATGAAACAACTATCGAGTCTCTGATGCCTCGTTTGCCCGAAGAGGAGAAAGGATCAGAAGCTCGAAGTGGACAGAGACGCTGTCATGCTTTGTCTCATTCCCATGTAGCTGCTGGGCGTTTAGGGTTTGTTTCGGATGCCGAAGCTTAGAGAGATTTTTAGCTGATGGTCTCCCTACCTTTTGGTATGTTACATGTTAGGATTTCCGCTTGTTTACCTCACGCTGCCTCCTGTACAGGTGGGTCCCGTCAAGAAAAAGTTAAAAATGGCTTTACATCACATCCATCACAAATCTCCATCAAACGGAGAATGAGTCAGAAAATGTGAGGAGAGAGCTGCTGTCTGACTCCATATGGATTGTCCTCTTTTCATCAGTCTTTCTCTCTGACTCGTTCGTATTAACGGTGCAAATGGGCACAAGCAGCAGCTCCCAGTAAGGGCGAGTTGCAGCAGGAACACGCCAGCAGCTCCCTTTTTCATTCATCCAGTGAAATCTTAATAAGTTTCCCTGGAGGAAGCGCCGGCCTCAGATCTGTGATGCACTGCAGGTACGAGCGAGGACGCCTGAGCTGTTTGCAGCTTCAGCAGCTGATTGGCCCAGACGACGGACGACCGTGCTTCACGTTAAAGGCCTGAATGTGAGTCCCTGTTACTCCTGAGAGGATGATGATGACGGTGATGATGATGATGAAGCTTTCATCCACTCTGAAGGGCAGGCCTACAGAACTCCTTCAGGGACACACTGCTTCACCATGAGTGTGAGGAGCACCGTCTCAGCTCCTTGATTCCTGCACACTCAGTATTGTTGCGTTTGTTTGGGACCCCGCCCCGGTGCCTGCCTGTGTGCGTTTCTCCCGCCTTCCTCCCACACACCACACACTGGGGCCTGGTTTGGGTGTCTTCATTCTCCCGAGGCCCCGGTGAGAAGCTGACCACATGTCTGTCTCTCTGTGCTGCTCCTGCTGGGACGGACGAGCACAGGGGTGTCCAAAGTGGGCCCGCTTAGCTGCTCCAACACACCGGGCTTAAATGAGATGGATCCAGCAGGTGATCAAAGTTCTGCCCAGTAACACATTAACTTGGTTCAGGTGTGTCGGGAAACATGGAAAACCTGCAGGATCCTGGTCCCTACGACCGGAGCTGGACACCCTGGTGTAGTAGCTGCTGTGGGGGTCCTGTGGGGTCCTACAGGGCTTGTGTGATAGCATCTTCTTTATTTATTTATTTATTTTTTTACGGAAGAACATCTCATTTTAAGCCCATCTGGGCTCTATGATGGTTTCTTGTTGTGTCGCATGGTGTTGATGTTGTTAAGGCATACAGCGTATCAACACATGAGCCCAGGACAGATTTCCTTATGGGAGCAATAAATAGCATCACATTTCCAGCTCGCCCCACAACTCGGCACCGGTTTGGTCTGCATTGGAAAAGTTTGTTTCTTTGATATAATAAGATAAACGATGCCGCTATTGTGAGAAAACAGCCGTTGTCTCCAGATGATAAAGCTTAGAACCACCGCTCGTGGCTTGTGTAGGTTTTATATTTTACAGATAAATCATTGATTCCTTGCTGGTGACTTTAGATCTATACAGTCATTAGGTTTATTTGTAAGGGCGTTCAGATAACGGGGGTGGGCTTTTAAAACAAACAAGTTTCATAAATTCATTGTCAGTTCTTCAGACATTACATGGAGAAACACACTTACACAGATACTAATTGGAAAATTATAAAATCCTAAATAAGTAAGCATGCATTTCTGTAACTTCACTTCAAACATTAATTTTACATATAGGCAAATAGTGTGCAAATCTATTTCAGCTTTTATTTGTTTATATTTGGCTGATAAGCATTTGCAGCTTCAGAAAATCTAAAACAACTCAGAAAATTTTAATATTGCTTGAAATCAATAAAAAATGTATTTTAAGTTAGTAAACTCTTGGATCTGTACTTAGTACATACGGTTTCTCCTTTTATGTTGAAATGCCTGAATTAAACAACTTTTCCAGCACTTTCTAATTTTCCCAGTAGTACCTGTACTGTTTTCCTTGATGGGAATGAGAACTCAGACTCTTTGGAAACCTGGGACAGTTTTTATCTTGGGAATGAGGTCCGATGAGGTCATAGTCACGCCTTCACGGCAGATTTCTGATGACAGCTTTACGCAGCAGAGGGTTTTCTGATGAGCTTTGGTTCTGCGTGCAGTGTCAGCATGGACTCTCCCATCACCGCTAACTCTACCACAGCTACGAACAGATCAATATCTTCTACATTCTGTACATTTTTCTCTGCTTTCGGACAATTTACTGAATTTTCCAGACGGCCCGATTTTAATCATTACTTGTGCTGCCGGACGTCAGACCCAGCCGGGACCCGAGCACGGTGTCGTTCCTGCACGCAGCATCCTTCCTATGGTGGAACAGGTGGGGGGAGCAGGATGATTGGGTGAAGAGGATGCCAGGTTGCAGTCAGACTAGCTGCTGATGCTGACTTCACTGCAAACGGAAGGGAAGATGGAGCAGAAAAGTGGGGAAGAGCTGGTGATGAATGGGGAAGAGAAGAGAGGAAGCAGATACTGATGCAGCATCAGCCAGGTGCTAAAGCCATTAGGAGGAAATAAGTCTGAATAAAGCCATCCTGACAGAGAAAGAGGTCTGAGGCTGGCCGATGGCTCTTATGCTAATATGCTTTTTGCTTCTTGAAATGATTTCCTCCCACTTCTTCTCAACTGCTGTCGCTGATGAAACCCTGGTTTTGCTGCTGTTGCAGCTGCTCCGCCCTGCCGCAGTGCCCTTGAGTTTAGCACGGTGTTGCTTCCATTCCTCTGAAAACATTTTGTTTTCTGATTAAATGTTGCAGTCACACCTGGCTGTGGGAGCTTCACGCATCTCTGAGCAATTTTCAGCTTGTTTTTTTATGTTTCCACTCAGTTGCAGTCAAGTTAATTCATGCATTAATTCAAGTGGAAAGTAAGAATTAACATCTTGGAGTTAAAAGATGTTTCAATGTATGATTTTTATTTGCACGAAAAAACTGGGAGAGTTGGTAGAATTAGCACGCGAGGCTCACTTTCTGCAATGGTGTCAGGCCCAAACTTTCCTTCACATCGCTCATGTTGAGGTTAAGCAGCTAGTTTGACGGTTACCGATGTGCATGGCGAGAACAGAGGCCTGTTGTATCCACATCAGTGCCTCAGGAAGCAGCTTTTTGCTCATTCTGGGAACGCCACAAGTTTTTCTAAACACAGCTGATGTCATGTTTGATGGGAACTTTCTACCTGGAAAAGAAACAACATGGAATCACTGAGTACTTCTTCATAAATATCCTTCACATCGTATCTTTTCATAGTGGATGTCTGAACCATATTCACACACCAGCACGACTTCCACACACAATAAGAACAAAGTTGTACAACATTATTGTGTTACTGATACTGTTGCTTTGTTTTTGTGCCTGAGAAGGAAAGTTTTCCCTCCAAACAAACTGATTAGAGCATTTTTGTTGGATTTCTCTTCTCATGGAGAAAAAGAGCAAAGTGTCATGAAGGAGGACGGCCCAGCGGCCTGATGAACCTTGAATCAGTAAAGCAGTCTGAGTAAAACTCAGCTGCTACAGCTGTAGGTGACTCTGCTGCACCTGTTTTTCCTCCTTCTCATCCCTCTCACGGACACAGGCTGTTGTGCTCGTGTCCTCGGTAGGAGGTGATGAAGAGGCTCAGAGTGCCGATGCCAGGGCACGTTAGCCCCTTTCACCTCCTTTTTAGGGTCGGGGCTGCTTCTGGAAATGAAACAGGATCTATGGTTCTCCCTTTCCACCAGCCAGATGTCTCTTCTTACTTTATGTCCATGTTCTTATGTTACTGATTTCTCCTCGGCTGCAGGGCGGGGTTGTTTGTGTCGTATAGATTTAGAAGTGTCGTCTCTCTTCCTCACACTTTTCTGAGCTAACCACAGTCCTTCTCATGGAGAAGAAAGTCCGGCTCGGCCACCGGAGCTCCAAAGCAGAAGTTTCAGCTTCCTGCAGAGTGTGTGACAGTAGTTTCCTGGTAGGCGGCGTGTCGGCCGATAGATGAGTCAGCGGTGCAACATCTTCCCTGAGTTACAGCGAAGACGAAGGAAGCAGCAGGAGGAGGAGGATGGTGGACGGCAGCTGTTTGTGCTCCTTCTTCCTCACACGCGGCTTTAAACAACCAAAGACTTTCTGAGCTCATGACTGCATCCTGGACCTGTTAGATACTCTGTGACATTCATCATGAGCCTTTCTGGATCTGTCGCTGCCCAGCAGTACAGACCATTTAGAATTTAGCGATTCTGGTTCCAGCATCGAAATCAGCGATTCTCTCATCGCTGCTCATGTAGCCACTGAGCGTGGTTCAGGTTAATTCAAAGTTACACCAACATTTGCGTTGACATGGACATGATGCCGAAATCTTCACAACGTTTAATATCTAAATTAATATTCTTACCATCATGTTGCCATGGATACAGATTTTTTTGTGTGCATGTGTCTTTGTCATTTCATTCAGACTGCTGATCTTGTTGTCCGGTTCAGTCACACTTGATGTTTAAATGTCCTCAACAATCAGTCGTCTGCCGCTGAAGTTCACACAGCGCTGGGCACACACACACACACTCCTCTCACAGCTCTGCAGTCCTGCACGGGTCCAGTTTCACAAACTGTTGGTGAAAAAGTGCAGGATGTTTATGAAGGTGTGGACATGACGAAGGTTTTGCCGTCTGAGGCATCGTTTTTAGTTCCCCGTCAGCCTGAAGCAGCAGGAGCATCAGGATCGTAGCAAACACAGCTCCCTCGTTAACCCTGAACCTCCTCCTCCTCCTCCTCCTCCTCCCATCTTTTTCATCTCTTCTGTTCCCTCCTCAAATCCTGTTGCGCTTTAATTTTTTTTACCCGCCCTCCTCCTCCTCTCCCCCGGCCCTCCTCCACGGCGGCCATGTTGAACTGGACGCTTGTCCTGAGATAATGGATAGGCACCACACATCTACACACGCCCACAGACACACACACACCTACACACATACATGCAGACTCCTTCCGGCCTGGTGGGGAGCTGTGCCCCCCCCCCCCCCCGCCTCCCCTCACATCTTTTTCTATCTCCCTGTGTGCTGTTTGCTGCACTCTTGTCTGTTTCTGGCTCCTGCTTTCTTCTCTCCTGGCTCCCTCCCGGGATCGCTCCTGATCTTCCAGCTCTTGGCCTGTCTGCTGTCTCTTCTCTGCCTTCCTTTCATTTGCTGCTCTTTTTGTTTTGTTTTTTGCCAGTCACACCTTGTCTAACCTCTTCCTGCTCCCTCAGCCATCATCTCCTCTGACTTTAGCGATGTTTCATCTTAATAATTGTCTACCCCGACGCTGCTTCCTGCCACCTTCCCTGCCTCTTTATGAATTCATCTTTTCCTCCATTTCTATGTTTTAAACATTTTCACACCCGTTTAGTATTCCTCCTGTGCAGAGCTCTTAGAGCTTCTCCACTTTTCAGTAACCGAGTTTGGCTTTATTTTTTCTCTGAGTCCTATTTAGTTTCATCTCTCGCATTACACAGCGAGGAGATTGCTCTATAATAGATCCTCGGTGCTATTAGTCCTCCTATCATGCCCCTGTGGACTGGAGCTGCTCTCTTTTTAATAGTGCATGGCATCCTTCCTGTGTCTTCCAATCAATAGGCTTCAGTCAGACTGTGAGCGTGTGACGGCTGACTGTTTATGGCCTCATAAACCTCATAGGCCGTCCATCTGGAATAGTTTATGCTTTAGCTTTATTTTATTTAGAGAAATGTATTTAAATTTGATCCAAAAAGTAAAGAAATTAGTGTTTGGTGGATTTATGTTTGTTTTTGGCAACAGACCTTAGACCGTCCAACTCCTCACTAAGACTTTGCTGTTGTATTTATTTTTTCCTCCATGTTCTCCAGAGCTGGGAAAGATTGATCCGATATCTGCATCAGGCTCCGATACTGACTCGATTCATGGATCAGACTTCCCACTGAATCCCCTGATGGAGCTCACGGATCCACACAGGGATCTGTAATGGCTGTGATGCAGGTTTAAGCCTAAGCTACGCATGCACATGCACGTCAGACAGAGAATGAGCCACTTTGCTAGTTTAGCATGTTACTTAGTGGAAATATTTTAGCCGGGAAACGTCAAACAGCAGGACAGTTGCATGAAATGTGTGTAAAGCCGAGGTTTCCAGGTCTCCTGGGGAAAAAGTTGTTCAGCTAGGAAGGGAAGTGGAAATGGTTTGGCAGACGGGGTGAAGCTGAAGCCTGCAGAAAAGTTGCTGCAGTTCCTCATTCTGACCCATTAAGGAAAAGTCTGCTTGCTGAAAAGCTGTAATCTGGCTTCCAGTGACACAGGAACTCTCAGGGGAGCCTGTTTTTGGATTTTTACCTCCACTTCACACACAATGCGCATGTCAGTGTCGTTATCAACGATGACGAGGACAAAATTATTTCATTGACAACCATTTTTTGTTGTTGTTTGTGTGTCTGTCAGACATCCAGAATCTAAGATTTCTACCTGTTGCTGTAATCTGTCTGTCAGAATCTGCAGCCGCTCCTTGATTAGCCACGCCCACCACCTGCATGCAGTGCAGTCAGTCACACACAGACACAGACACACACAAACACGCTGTTGTGTCGAGTTTGTTAATTAATTGATGGACCACAGCAGTGCCATCAAAGGGGCTTATTACTGGGAAACGGCTTAAAATCCATTGGAAAGAAATCCAGGATGTGTTGTAGAGGGCGACGGTGATAAATGTGTCAGCATACCAGCAGCAAGGAAGTCCAGCACAGTGGTCCATGTCTAACTAAAATAATAATAATCATAGTCAAATATTGATTTACAAAAGGAAGTAGGCTAAATAGCATTTGTTGTCTTTTTTGCCACTAAACAAACAAAATCATAACTTCAGTTTACGCAGCCTGAATATTTGTTTCATCAAAAAACGGAGCGAGCTGATCAGTCTGAAGGATGGAGAGAAACCCAGGCAACATGGCTTAAGTTGTGTTATATGAAGGCCACAATATTTATGCTGTCATTAATGACCATCTGCACTATTACTATGCTGTTTAGAATTGGGATTTTTCTCCTGCTGTTACGGCGTCAGCGCAACCCTCCACCTGATCTGAACCTCAGGAAACCAGAAACAGAACAGCTGCAAAAACAGTCAAAAAAATCTCTTATTTACATGGGCTACTTAATTTGGGGATTATTTTTTAAATAAAAATTCACATTGTTTAAGTTGGGAACCAAAACAAAACCAAACTTTTTATTCAAAAGTTTCTGAATGTGCAAATGTGTGTGAGCTTTGAGTTTTCATCAACTAAAACTAATATGAATTGGAATTACTAAGTATGACTAAACTATTATGTATTTTCATCAAAGTCTTTCTCTGGCCTTTTTTCTGATTTGCATCCTTGTTTTCAGGTAAACTAATTACTCTGACTGATACAGCAGCTTAAGCTGCATTTTCACTTCAGAACGACAAATTTGGGAAAAGAACCACGCTGCAGACAAATGAACCTGAATCTACACAAAAAATGCAACACATTTCAACTGAAATGCTGCCAGCAGACAGAAATCTGGTTGTTATTTTCTATTCTTATTTGAACTACTTGTCTTTTATCCAGATTGAGACAAACGCGTGTAAAATAATCCATGTTGGGAGTTATAATCTGACTCTAAATAGGGGTTTAAAATGGTTCTTCTTCCTGTTCTTCTTCCCCAGTGCACGGACACAGGAAGCTGCTCGTCTGGTATGAGGATAGTTGTGAGTTGGCCGGTGGGAGCAGCAGAATCATGTTCAGAGCTCCACTTTAGCTTTCAGGATCTGGTGGAATTATGTCGATTGTGTAAAAGACTGCAGAGTTAACCTGTTTTCTGTCTCTGCTCCGGTTTTAAAGGGTTTCCTGCATCCTGCAGGAGTTTCCCTGCTTCAGCACACCTGACCCAGAAGTCTGCTAAACACCCGCTGATCTGAGTCAAGCGTGTTGCAGCTGGAACCTCCTTTCGCTGCAGGATGCTGGAGCTGTTAGAGGCGAAGCGCAGCAGCAGCTGGCAGGGCAGCTGTGATGGGGCTGAAGGATGCTGCCTCATCACTGATCAGGACCAAGGTGCTGTCCTCCTCTTTTTCCTCTGGGGGGTCATCGCCTCCCCTGCAGGCTGCTGGGTGGCGGGGTCAGGAACAGGAATGAGCAGCAAGTTGTACATGACTGAACTGATGCAGCTTCAACAGTTTTACCACTGGCAGCAAGACTTTAACAGCTGTCTGAACAGCGGACTCACGTCCCGGTAAAATGTCGTAGAACGCCGGGGTCATGGGGTCATGGGGTGATGGGGTTGTGGGATGATGGGGTGATGGGATGATAGGGTGATGGGATGATGGGGTGATGGGATGATGGGATTATGGGGTGATGGGGTGATGGGGTGATGGGATGATGGGGTGATGGGTTTATGGGGTGATGGGATGATGGGATGATGGGGTGATGGGATGATGGGATGATGGGGTGATGGGATGATGGGGTGATGGGATGATGGGATGATGGGATGATGGGATGATGGGATGATGGGGTGATGGGATTATGGGATGATGGGATGATGGGATGATGGGGTGATGGGATGATGGGATGATGGGATGAT
>JAVQJG010089186.1:0-21358 GCA_036024015.1 Craterocephalus amniculus | reverse complement strand
AAATTGCACGTGTACTATATTACAATCTACAGATCACACTGGATCTAAAACAATCACAAAACCTTCTATCCCAGGTATCTGGAAGTAAAAAATATTTCGCATTATGATCACAGTAACTTTTACCAAATTCATCCTGAGGGCCAGATTGAACCCTTTGGATGGCCGGTTTTGGCCCCCGGGCCGCATGTTTGACACCCCTGGTTTAGTGAGATGCAGCCAGCCTGAACTACAGTCAGCGGGTGAAAAATAAACATCTAAAAGTTAATTTCTTGAAATGAACCTTACATGCAGGCAGTATCAGATTGGTAAAGTATTAAAGGATGGTGTAACAAAAAGCGTTTTACCACAGCTGCATGTTTGATCTGACATGACATAACTGGCTTGTACTATACAGGAAATGGTCCGTGCCTTGGTTTCAGGAAGCCAGGCCAGCCCTACGAGTGGATCTCCTACACTGAGGTATGACACGTTTGCAGACGGAGTAGTGTTAAGGTAGTGCTACCGTGTGCTGACTGTGCATCTCCAACCTTTCAGGTGTCTCAGAAAGCACAGTGGCTCGGCTCTGGCCTGATCGCAAAGGGCTGCCAGCCCTGCTCGCAGCAGTATGTTGGGATATTTGCACAAAACAGGCCTGAGGTATGTACATCTGTGGTGTTTAGCTTTACGATTGAGCTTAAGAAATGTTGCTGTTTAAACCTGTGAACTTAGAAAAAAACCCTTCACTGACAGTAAGTATTTTACCCATCTTAACACGTCCATGCTAAAAGAGTCAAGTAAGTGCCTAATACCCTGGCAGCGTATTTTTATTCAAGAATTGATGATACTTCGAGACAGATTCAAACAGCTCAGTGGTGAAGGGCAAAGAGTTACAGCATAACTGGTTAAAGCATTCAGAGGTTATTGTTGTGGAATTCAGATGAATGGATGAGTTTTCAGGAATTTTAACATCTGAACAAAGCTATACGTTTTTTTTGTTTTCCTTTATTCATATGAAAACAGAGTGCTGGTGGTTAATGTAAGCCTGCTGAGCAGCTCATGCTGAAGTCTGTTTGCTTTTACGGTTTTCTCCAAATATATCCATCAGGGAAGCCTATTTCTGTCATCCGAGTGTTCACTGGTTTAATGACAGGCTGATGGCTCTGATGGAGCAGAAAATTATCTCTCACTTTCAATCAATACACCCTCAGTGCTGTCTCTTTGGAAAATGGATTTGTTTGTTATGTAAATAGGAAATGCATGATGGAGTAGATCATTATATGTAAGCTCTTAAAGTGAGATATTTACCTCGCGTAATAAACGAAGCCTGGATGATGTTACTAATGCATCTTTGTCTCCCTCTGCTGGTGACAGTGGGTCATCACAGAGCAGGCCTGCTACAGCTACTCCATGGCGCTTGTGCCTCTGTATGACACACTTGGAACGGAGGCGATGGTCCATATCACCAACCTTGGTGAGAAGCCCTGCATGTAGCCACAAAAACAGCTCAGTCCAAGATGCAATTACAACTCTCTAAATGAATAAAATGCCACAAAGTAAACCATTTACAACTGAGAACTTTTCAAACTGTATGAAGAAAATATGCAAGTGTGAGGTGTGCGTAGAATTTGTTAAAATAGTTGATGAAGAGGTAACGGAAGTCATTAAGAAGAAAAGTGGAAAATGAAATGAGTGTAGGGAGTTGAAAGGAGCTCCCTTTCTGGTGGTGTTTTATTTTTTAAAACATGTCCTGGATCTTTCTAGTTACACAAAAGCTAAAAGAGATGTTATTTATGTTCTCATGTAAAGTAAACTATTAAAAGATATAGATATGGCAGATGATGCGCTGCATTTACACCACAGTAAAATACCTTTTTTTCGTTTCTGTAAGTGGAGTCAGTCAAAAAATTAATTTGGTTTTTACTTTTTCTTTCTAATGTACTATATAAAAGATGTGCTAGGTAGAAAAGCTGTCATTTCCTCTGTGATCAGAGCATGGCTTCACAGTCTGTGTGTGCCTGTTCAGCTGAGATGACGGTGGTGATCTGTGACCGGGAGGAGAAGGCCACATCTTTGCTGGAGAACAAGGAAAAAGGCTTGACTCCAAAGATCTCCTGTGTGGTTCTCTTCACCGACTTCAGCCAAGCCTTCGTGGATCGGGCGGCGAAGTGCGAGGTGGAGGTTTTGAAACTGGAAGAACTCCTGGTGAGCGGGGTCAAAGGCCTAAATCACATTGTAACCCTTTTAATCAAGTCATTGTCAAGGAAGTGTATATTGATGTGAGCGCTGGTGCTTATGCTTGTGCGTATCTTAGGACCTGGGAAGGCAGAACCTCAAAGATCCTGTGGTGAGTTGATCATTTCTCAGCTGGAGCGTCACCACATCAAACTGGCTGATGTAAATATCTGACCTCCCCAAAATGCCTGCCTGACAGCTCTATCATTGCCCTTCTTCCATTAGATATCATCAGCACTCACATGTAAACAGGACTAGACTGAGAGTGGAGGAAGTCCCAAATCATATTCTCATATTATTATTTGATTTTATTTATTTATTTTTTTGCCTCCTGCTCTAGCCACCCCAGCCGCACGATCTGGCCGTGGTTTGTTTCACCAGTGGAACCACAGGTACCATCTGATCTCCAAAGTCTCTCCATAATTATACCTCACTCAAAACATAAGAGAATTGTCCCACAGTGCCCACTAACAACCTCTCTTTATGGCACCAGTGTAGTTCCTTTTGCTTTGCAGCACTCTGCAATAATGCTTTGTTTATTTATCCAGGAAAGCCCAAAGGAGCCATGATCACCCACGGCAACATCGCCTCCAATGCTTCCTCTGTCATTAAGATCCTGGAGGTCTGTCTACATTTCCACCTCCTTGTGTAATTGAGAACAGCCTCGCAGCTACCATCACTTCCCATCTGCTCGTATCCCCAACTTATCCCCCTCCCCGCTGTGTCTAATGGTATGATTAATTGGGTGTTTGATTGCCCCCGTCGCTGCCAGGTACTTTAACTAATTGCCCCCGTCTGAAGATTCTTCTATCTAACTGCTGCTAAAAAAGCCATACACCATGTTTGATTGCCCGTGAGGCTTTGCTGTACGCGGCCGCCTGCTCCTAATCTCTCCCTTGTGCCTTGCTCATTTTATTTCCCGTTTTCTCTCAGGGTTCGTTTAAGTTCCAACAAGCGGATGTGTCAATCTCCTACCTGCCGCTTGCCCACATGTTTGAGAGGATGATTCAGGTAGTGGCTCCTCTCCCCTGAATGTTTTTTTCTGGTGTTCAGTTGTTTCTAAGTGCTTGTTTCAAAACCCTATATGAAAATCTGCCTCCATCAAAGCTGTCGCTGTTCACCTTTGGAGCCCGAGTTGGATTCTACCAGGGGGACATTACTCTTCTTATGGATGACATGAAAACTCTGAAACCCACCTTCTTCCCCGTCGTGCCTCGTATTCTGAATCGTATCTATGATAAGGTCGGCAACGTTCAGATCTCGGGATTTTATAGCTGTATCTCGCAATAATCATGTTTTCATCTTTTGTACACTTTTCATCCATTTCTATAAAGATCCTGGGCTCTGTGACCTCTCCGTTTGCACGGGCCCTGCTTCACTTTGCTGTCAGGAGAAAGCAGGCAGAGCTTCGCAGTGGGATTATGCGCAACAACAGTGTGTGGGACAAACTGGTGTTCAACAAGATCCAGGTTTGTTGCTCAAATCCCCACCTGGTCCTAAACCCGAATCTTATGTACCTTTGCTGCTTACTTTTCTTTTTGCTCAGTCATTAGTTGTGCAATAGAAATTAATAAACCTCTATGTAATATTATGAAGATAAAAGCAAGTATGAAAGAACACAAGCGTATATCCCCTCTCTGTAATTGCGATCACTAATATTATTAATACAGCCTCCTAAAGATCTTCACTTTGATAGTTGTTCAGTGAAAGTTGAGAAAATGAAGTTATGCTCCTTTTCATTTTGGAGAGTAAGGGCATTATTATATAATAAAAAAGAAGAAGAAGAAGAAGATCTGATTGTTACCTGGTTTTAAAACTGGGTAAATGCAACTTCAGATACTAAAGACATTGCACCATCTTCTTTCCACTGCTTCCACAGGAATTACAAGGAAAAGTTCAAATCAGGTGCAGCTTTAAAGACGTAATAAACTTTTGTATGAGCAGCACCTCTTTAAATCAGAATATTTGTTTACCTAAATACAACGCCAAGGCCATCAGCACTCAGAACACAGAACTTGGCAAAGCATCCTCTTTTTATTTTTGCCAATGAGCGTTGACATTATTTCTGAGCCAGCAGCTCCCCATAGTGAGGTATCCCTCAAAATGTTCCTGAATCCAGGCGTGATCCGTATTCCTCCTTAGATCGAAACAATTGTTCCTTTGTTTCATCTCTGAGATTTCCTGAAAATTGGATCAAAATTTGTCTCTAGCTTTTTGAGTTATGTTGCAAACAGACAGACAGATATACACCAGTGCAGACATTACCTCTGCAAAGATTGTTTTCACATAACTGCACAAAAATTGGTGGAAAGCAAAGCGGTGCAGAGACAGCAGGGTGATGGCAGGAACTGAGCGCACACTGGGCGGGCGTCATACGGAGCTGACTGGTGGCAGCGCTCCTTCCTGCACTGGGGGCGTAGGTACCTTGTGCTGAAAGAGCTGCTGAAAGCCACTACAGCAGGATGAATCGAATGGGTGGAGTTGTTCATGATGGATGTTGGGTTGGCCAACATCCGTCTGGCTGCCACCTCCATGATGGAGTCCAATGAGCAGCCTGAGACAGGTCCAGCTGTTTTAACAGGCCTCTTTCTGCGCTGCTGCACCCCAGCACACAACGGCAGACTCTGCAGACTGCAGAGGCCACAAGAGGGTCATAAGATGTCTGGAGCAGAGCTCCATGTGCACCCAAGATCTCAGTAAGTGGAGGCAACTCTGGCCTTTCCTGTACAGACTGTCTGTGTTGTCCATCCAATCCAGGCTCATGATGAAAATAACACCACAATCTCATGATCTCAGCCCTGGAATGTTCAATGGTGTTCAACGGGTAGTTTTCTGCAGAAGTCAGCTACAAGCTCTTTGGTCTTGCTGGTATTTAGGAGCAGACTGTTTTGCCCACATCAATCTATAAAATCAGCAATGACCCCCACCTGCTTGTGACACAGCCAACCACAGCGGAGTCTTCGGACACTGGCAGATTTCTGCATTTGTTGTAGTAATCCTTGTCAGATGACCTAAAAATGTGCTCCCAACATTCACTGGGTGTGTTGTTCCTCTCCAATGTTTCATCTGCAGTTTTATATCAAATTTTACTTTGATATTATCCTTAGAAGTTTATCAAATGTACTAACTTCTACATTGCTTAACCTTATGAAAAATCTGAGTGTGGCATCATTTGTGAAGTCTCAGTTGGATTTCTCTGTATGTCAGAAGTTCATCTTAGTTCATAGTTAACATACTATGAATAAGAAGTTCATAGGTGCTTTAATCAACATGTTTTCATAATGACTGGCTGGGGTTTGTCAGCCAGTCATTAGAAATCATCCCATGAAACCTTTCTTGTATCAAATGACACCTGTTAATCGCTGATTTTGCAGTTCGGTGATTCAGTGATTTTCTAAAGCATCGGATTGGCGAACAGTTAACAAATCTTAATCCAAACTTTTACAAGACAAACGCAACTGTTCCAGCAAGCGATGCCAAAATCACCCACAGCATATTGGCCCTGTGGGAGTGCTTTGGAGAGGCATGCTCGCAGGCAAACAAGAACAGAGGAACGAGAAGGATTTTAGGTTGGTGTGTCGGTGCAGATGGGAAACTATGACTGAGGGTAAAAATGGTTCAAATGGAAAGAACTCATTTTACAAGTTTAAGATCATTCTGCCTGCTTCTTACTTTGGTTTCAGGCCAGTTTGGGAGGCAGCCTGAGGATGGCCCTGACTGCCTCAGCACCCATCTCCTCCACAGTGCTGTCCTTCCTCAGAGCCACTTTGGGCTGTTTAATATTTGAAGGCTATGGTCAGACGGAGTGCACTGGAGGCTGCACTTTCTCTTTGCCAGGGGATTTCAGCACAGGTAAAACATTTTTCCCCTACATTTACACTGACTTTAATGGTGGTTCTTGTGATTAGTAGGTATGTGGATGTCTGTCTTCCAGGTCATGTTGGTGCTCCCCTACCCTGTGCCATGGTGAGGCTGGAAGACATACCGGATATGAATTACTTTGCTAAGAACGGACAGGGAGAGGTGAGCTACTGGGAAAGGTCCGGTTGTGTTTTACATGTTCCCAGACAGTGTCATCACTTCACACCGTTTTGTTCTGTTAGATCTGCATCCGGGGACCCAGTGTGTTCAAAGGCTATTTGCATGACCCACAGAAGACAGCAGAGGCCTTGGACAGCGATGGCTGGCTGCACACCGGGGATGTGGGCCAATGGCTTCCAGTAAGATTACATAATAATCAGCCCGACTCTTATGGATACACACAGTGTTGTCCTGTAAATTGGCAAATGTTTGTGTTAACACACGTCTTGTGTCAGAATGGCACACTGCGCGTCATTGACAGAAAGAAGAACATCTTCAAGTTGTCTCAGGGAGAGTACATCGCTCCTGAGAAGATAGAAAATATCTACATGCGCTCTGTCCCTGTGTTCCAGGTGTTTGTGCACGGCGATAGTTTACAGGTAGATTTATATTCACTACTTTTAAAAACAAAATCTTGCTCTGGATGCCAGTGAGATTTTTCACTCTTGTACTTTGTGCCACCAGTCTTATGTTGTTGGGATAGTCGTGCCCGACCAGGAAGTGTTTGTAAACTGGGCTAAGGAGCGAGGTTTTGTGGGGTCCTATCAGGAGCTGTGCCAAAATCCCGTATGTAAAATTTATAATAATATTACTTCAGAAAAAGTATGCAAAATTGCTAATATGACTTCCAACAGGATGCAAAGAATGCAGTATTAGAAGACATGAGAGCTGTGGGCAAAGAGGCAGGACTGAAGTCCTTTGAACAGGTGAGTGGTCTGCAATGATCCTGGCTCTAATTCACATTCTCTAAGCTAGAATACGTCCTCCAGAATTACGCTAATATTTTGTGGCTTTGAATCCACCCAGATAAAGGACCTTTATCTGCACCCAGAGATGTTCACTATCGCCAACGGCCTGCTCACGCCGACCCTGAAAAGCAGACGTTCCGACATCCAGAAAGTCTTTCAGCAGCAGCTATCTAGCATGTACAAGACCATGACTTAGTTTTACATTACACTGAATTCCTGCAGCACCTCATGTAGAAACACAGAACTTTGAACTTCAGTTCACATTAGATCCCATTTTACAGGTTTTGTGCATCAACTGGTCTCTTGAAAATGTGTGAATTTGTAAATTGATGACATAGTTTCACTGCTACTGCTGTCAATAACTCAGCTCTTTGATTTATCGGGGGATTTTTCTGAAACTAATGAACTATAGAAAGAAGTTAAGGAAAAACATTTTTAGGCACATGTTAAGACTTTATTTAGACTACATTACTTTCCTGAGGAGGAATTTTAAAGGGATTCTTTAGTGTATATGATACATTGTTTTACATAAAAGTCTGCATTATCTGTACGTTTGCATTGTATAGTCCCTTTATCACCATGACATAAGCTTTATATTAACAATTTTTATCTAAGTTCAATGGTCACACTTTTGTCTCGCATAATTTTGAGTTAAACCATAGGGATTAATAAACATTTAAATATGCAATGATTTGTGAAAAATAAAGGATGTGTAAAAAATTCTGTCAATTTCCTCGAGAAATATTCTGTGAATATCAACATTTATTACAGAAAGAAATTTAAAACAGCCTCAAAGCTCCAGGCCTTGGCTGGGGAGGTGTAGGAAGAGCAGCCTTTCCAAGTGGAGTTTGCAAGTTGTCCCCTTGTATGTGTGGGTTCTCTCGGGGTACACCGGCTTCCTCCCATCGTCCACAGCCACGCATGATAGGTTCATTGGTCACATTCAGTCTCAGTGAGTTTGTGCATGAATAGTTGTTCGTCTCTCTGTGTTGGCCCTGCGATGGACTGGAAACCTGTCCTGGGTGTATCCTGCCTCTTGCCTGATCTTTTCTGGGATAGACTCCAGCCTCCAACAACCACAAATATGACCAAGTTGTACAGAAATTAATGAATAAAAATTTTAATTTATTCAACATAATTTACTTCATGATTGACCATTACAGCCGAAAACATAAAACGGATTAACATCAAACCAACTAAACAATAATAAAAAAATCCCTTTTAAAGAATTCTCGTGTTAAAAAAACAAAACATTACTATAACTAAAACTCTTATTGATAAGAGCACCTTCATTAATAAAGTTATGTGTAACGCAAACACTGGCAACAAACTAACAAGTTTTTGATACCTTAAAAATAAATGAAAATGACAAGGATAATCAGTGTGTGTGTATCAACATAGTATGATAAATACACTGATAGTGGGTGGAAGCAAGAAAGTGCAATAGCAGTGTGATTTGGTCCTGGATAAAGTGAGACCAAAAAGAAAAACTCGCTTCCAACCCTCATATTTAGGGTGAAGAGAAAGGACTCTAGCATGCTGCCGATGTGTCTTTCTCTGCAAACACACTCAGACCAACAATAGAACAAAGGATTGATGGTGTGAACAAAAGGAAACCGTGTCATATTCAGTATTTTCCACTAGAGGGAGTACAAACCTTTGTTTTTGGGACAGATCATTGCTACGCTCCCGGCCTGAGTGGTCCATCTTTTAACATCACTGCTCTTCATGTTATATCCAACGACAGGCACTTTTTGCAAAGGTGTTGTTATAAATGTTCAAACACTAAAACCCCAATTATAAGTCCTCACACAGCATGGCACTGAGCTAAAGTTACAGATAAATAATAGAAATTAAAATACAAATTACACAGTTTATGTCAATAACCTGCAGTCCATAATTTAGGATTAAATGTGTGATTTCAATTTTGGGTGATAAAAACTTTGACAAACTGGCGGTAACATGATAAGTCTTATAAAATAATTGTCATATAAAAGAAACAAATGCTTACAAAACTATGTAGTGTGACCCTGGTAATTAGTTAGGAAAATACACGTTTGACTCCTTTAAAAGAAACAAAACAAACCCCCCTCAAAACGAATTGGCTTATAACATCACACTTGACTGATGGCTTAGTTGATGTCGCATTTGGCTGCTCTGAGCAGCAGCGTCTTTGTACAGGGACTCAGACATCGGGGTGTAGAGCAGGAGGAATGAGGGCGATGAGGCCGCAAGGACACAAACTGATAATCAAGTTAAGGCGATTGATGTCCGTTTGAACTCTAGAGGGGCTTGAGAAGAGTGCAATCCATTCAGAGAGGCATGAAAAGAGCACTTTCCGATATTCAGCTTTTCTCCCTCAGTCGTCGGCGACAATGGACAGAGCGCGCAACTCGCTGAGCCTGGCCTCAGTCTCCCTCTCCCTCTGCTCATCAGTCAACCCTGGCTGGTCGATCTGGTCTGTTAAATCGCTGAAGATGTTGTACATTTCAGTAAAGTAGACAACCTGTTGGACAAGACAGAAAATAGGTCAGTCAGGTATAAATACACAATCCTTCCTTTCCTTGGAGAATGAAAATAATAATTATTAAAAAAAGGGTCAATCCACACAATTTTCTTATTTGCCTCTCAGGAAAAATTCCAAATTAACGTCCGCACTCTGCTTGACTCGTGCTTTTACAAACGCGTCTGAAGCTGCTGGTCTCATACCTCCTCAAGCTTCCTAATGACAAGTGATTTTAGAAGAGAAGAAAGAACACACAGAAATCAAATAACTCTGACAAAGCCCCAAAACCCGGCACTTCAGTGGGTAGTGACCCTGCTTTTCTCTCCCAATCTGAACAAGAGATAGAGTGTTCACTGAAAGCTTTCTTGACACTTCCCACCCCTGCTTCTTCCCCTTAGTTCATGAGTCAGGCTCCCTAGAGAGTTGCTTTGATGATTAATAGACTTTAATCACATTACAAGACTCCAGAAGAGTGGGCAGAGAATGAAAGTACTGGGAAATACAACCCCTTGAAACCCACACACACATCTCAATATTTATTCAAGCAGCAACGCAAAGGATGCCATGCTCTTAAGGGGGCATCACTGGCTACTCTGAAACTGCATACGTTTCCCATTGTAGGCAGGATCAACAAGACTAACCAAGATGGAGGGAAAAAGATTTAGTCATTCACTTCAAGCATTACAACAGAGTCAAATTCATTTGTCGGCTTAGAAATTTGTCCTAAGCAAAATAAATTGTCTGCTGAAAGGAATAAGTCAAGTCTTGAAACCACCTTGCACAAGTTGAAGTGCTCAGTTTGAAAGATATTGTCTGTTTATACCAATATTTGCCACCTAAACCACATGAGTGGGCCATAAGTATTGGGTTACTGCTATTTGTAGGGGTGAAGCGGATACATTTTTTCCCCCAAAAAGTGGCTTGTTGAAAGGGCCATCGGAAATGTCCATATGACCTGTGATGATAATGTACACCAGATCAGCGTTCCCTCTGTAGCAAAGGCTACTATTACAATTACTCAGGTCACCACAAAGAGTAAATGCAGCCTCACACTGTAACTACCTACAATGCAAAGATTAGCTGTTGGGTAGAGTTTTAATTTTGCATGACCTTTGTCTGTGCATTTTTAACATACCAGAGACAGTTTAATACTGCTTCGTATCTACACCGAGGTTACATTTTGACCTCTCTCAAAAGTACTCAATAATTCAAGTTTCACTCTTTGCAGCAAAACTATGAGATTTTGGCCACTGTAAGACAATTGACTGAGACCAACATCTTTAAAGCATTTTGTTAAAATCAATACAACATTTCACCTCATTAGCATATGTATAAGTGGATAGACCAGGTTTGCTCTCACACTAAAACGACTATTATAATAAAGTTTAAGGCTCACCAAAAAAAAAACAACAGCAGCATTTTGCCTTTTTTTCCCTGTTGCTGCTGGGAGAGAGGGAAGCCAAAAAAGAAATTAAGCAGAAGACTTAATTTTAAGAGGGTCTTGAGAAGGTCTTCTGAACCCCGACCTCCAACACACAACTTGTGGATGTGTATTTTCTGAGACTGTAAATATTCTTCAAGTAGAGATAAGACAGACAGAATAAAATCTAATCATCCAAACATGAATTCTTGCATGACTTAAAGCTTGCCATTGGTGTTGTTGAACAGAGCATTTGCTAATATCAAGTTCAAAGTGCATCACAGAACTACTTAACTGTCAGTAGATCTACAATTATCAAATTTACTAATTAAGGCTGTGCCAGTGACTGTCCAGAGAGGGGAAATGAGCTCATTTTGGGGGGTGGGGGGCATGGCGGCGCTAACTTCAGACACCCAGCTGCTTAAGAAAAGCTTCAGGTTAGAAGAAGGCTTACAGGACTGCAGTGGAGCCAGACAAATGAGGCCTTCCTCACAGCAGCGTGGGCCGTCACTGGGGGCTAACCACATTAGCACTGTGTGCAGAGAGACCGGCTGCCTGACTTATACACACCCTTCATCAGACACTTTATCCCCTCTTAACAGCACACTGTTGGAAGGGTGTGTCTGTGCAGCTGTGAAAGCCTCCTTGTTTGCCTTTTTTTGTGAAACTTACTAACCTGAGCCCGAATGAGCGCTTCGAAGCTGGGCTGGAAGTAGTCGATGCGACTCTGGTAGAACTTGGGCATCTCGTCCAGCAGCTGCTTGTTCTTAGCCTCAAAGTCTTCCTTTACCGGTCGGAGCTCTTCCTTTGCCTAGAGTGGGCAGGAAAGGTCAGAAAACATGCACAGGCCCCAAATGACCACTGTCAGCTCTGGATTTCATTCACTACACTGAATATTTTTCAACAAATGTATCTAAAATGAATTTCAGAGTCGGAGAACTCATACCTGCAAAGAGAAACGTGTCACTTTTATGCATTACTAGATCACTCAATGTTCTTTTCTTATTGTTCTGAAAGATATTTGCCTAATTCCCACAGAGATGCAGAGCAAAACAGGCTGTGATCACGACCACAGTGAGGAGGAGTGGGTAATGTGGGCAGACTTGGCTGTGAGTGGACTCCAGCACCACTGATATCGGTGTGAATGTATTAGTGGGTAGTCTACTGTAGGCATTGAGTTATGGAAAGCACATTGAATCAATGTGAGAGGGTGAGAATTTTTATTAAGAGAAAGGGGGGAGTTGTAATATTGGTACAGCAATATAATGTTTATCAGCTGTATTATAGTACGGTCCCTCCGCCTATTTTTACCCTCACCAGCACAACACACACACGTATGCCAGTTGAAATGGCAAATGCGGTGTGGAGTTCATTTCTTTAAGTGCATAGGAATTCAAAGGGCAGGGATGTAGGGGCCTCTTCAAGGCTTTGTTCCCCTGACAGTGCTTTTCTCAGTGTGTGTGTGGGTGGCTCACCATGTGAGGATGTGTTAGAGGCAATAGCATAGGCAACACTACAGCACTATCTGTGTATGTGTATGCTTCTGTAGTGGCCTTATGGTGTGTGTGTGTGTGTGTATATGTGTGTCTACAATTCTTAATTACGTGCCTGTAGATGTGCAGCAGTGCCTTTTTGAAAAGGCACTACTTGAGAGCCTGGTAGCATGCGTGGGTGAAGGAGTGCACATGTAAAGTATGCATGTGCTCAACTATTTTTGTTCATATCCAGTCAGCATTTGTGTCGTTCTCCAGTGTTTTATTCACAATACATGCAGCATGTGAGAGTGGCCGAACTCTGCTCCCCTGGAGTAAGAGGGAGGACTCAACATGTGTAGCAATGCAACCTGACAGCACCTGATGCAGTTTGACCATAACTGGCCCGGTTTTTTCCTTCTCTTCATATTTCTCCACTTTGGATTGCAACCGTTTGTAGTCCTGCAGCGCCTGTTCTCGACGTTTCACTGCCATATTAAGACTGGGGAACACACCGCTGTACCTGAAACAAACCAGCAAACAAGAAAAAAAGAAAAAAAAACCTCAATAAACTCTTAAGGCAACCTGGAAATTAAACAAAAATATGGAAAAAGGTGCATGCATAAAGATAAATAAAATCCTAGAATCACATTGGTGAAAGAAAATAGGTACTGTTTGAAAAGAAACTGAACTTACAAAAACACTTTATTGCTCTATGAAATTTACAGACATGGATTCTACATTGCACCATCTCAATAAAAACCATTATGATTTAATAAAATAGCTCTGTAAAACATCTTATTGTAGAGGTACTTTCAAACCCCAAAGGACAGCTCTGCATTAAGCTTCCTCTAGACTCTTATCTAATTACTATTGTTTAAAATGGAATTAAACTATTCATTTTGAGAAATTATCATTTTCCAAATGAAAATATATTCTTGCAACAAGAATCCTGGTCTCCTGCACTAAAAATAGGAAAAGCATTCATCTGTAACTTAGCAACAGGAGTCTGAGCTTCATCATGGGACTTGTTGCACTGGTTTTGTGTCTGCTTTTAGTGGGAAACAGGAATACTGTACACAGAAGTATAAATATCAAATCTAATAATCTTTTCTACTACACAAAATAAAATACAAGATTTAAAAGATTCTTAGATGCATAAAACACCAAACATTATTTCTTTCAAAAGGTGTTAGATAAACTAATTGCAAGCGTTGCTAGTTAAATCCTAGCTGATATTAATGTTTTTTTTCCTTTTAGGTATTTTTTTTAAGACGCTCTTTTGTTTTGGTAGGCCAAAACAGAAACAAGTGAAAACATTTTTCATAGACAGGCTTCCAAATGATTCACATAGATCCATGTGAGTCACTAGCTAGAACAATTGTAATGAAGATTTAGAGAAACCTTTTTTGAATGAGTCATTTAAAGCATTTTATCAGCTGTGTAGGCACATGACTACAATAGTTTATTATACGAGCCTCTACCATAGCGTTATTAGCCACAAAATGTGTGGGCTTCACGATTTATGTTTCTCTCCATGCCAACCCTTGCCCTGCTCTGTGCAGCAGATGGAGCATCTGTGAACCTGCGAACTGATTGTGAAATCCTAGATTAAACTGTGTTGGCATTGCACATTAGCAAAGGCTGAGAAGAAAGGGGAGTGGAGGGGCTGTTGAGGTTCAGTCTCACACAATCAGGGATTGTTTCCGACAGGAAGTTAAGTAAGGAGTGGTCTTGTAGTGTTTGAGTGACATCACAGACTGGAGCACAGCATAGCACACAACAACCCAGCCCCACAGCCCACGCTCTCCCGCTATTTATAAAATAACATTCTGATCCAGTTTACGGCAGGGGTGGATGCCGATCCTCACGTCTACTATCTGCTCCAGTGTACACATAGTTGAAGTGCCAAGGGATTATGTAATTGCCCTCTAGGCATGACTACTCTCCAACACAGTCCTTCTGGCTGATGACAACACAGCAGCAAATAAGGCTTTTACACGACACCAAGTCTGACTGAGTTTTCACTGGTGCAGTTAACAAACCACAATGGCCTCCTGTGCACAACCACTAGTGGATCCTACAGAGATCTGACCATACCCCTGTCCCAGTGCTGAGGGTGCAGAAAGCAGGGCAAATTATAATCGATTCCCACAAACCCGGCTCTTAAAATGCGGGAAATTCCTGCATACAATTATAGCGGTGTGTAATGTGCAGGGAACGTTTGCATTAGAGCCATAAACTAAAAGGAAGAGGAGGACTTCTGCTACAGATTTAACGCCATTTCCTTCTCTCTTAAGCTCTGAGCTTCCTCTGCTGTTGCAGTGACACTCCCGCTGACAAACCAAACATTCCCGCTGGATTTCCCGCCGGGATGACGATCCTTTCACGGACTACCGGCTAAAATGTAAATCTAATGTTACATCATCTGAAGTGAAGAGCTCAGCGCTAGCAGCGGTGCTGGCGTCAGTGATGTCAGCAATGACCCAAATCTTCCAGGTCCTCAGGTAGGAAAAGTTTCAAGCTAACTGGCTTAGAATATATCAGTGGCTTGAACATAACAGTGGTGGCATAAACTGCATGTAAGGTAAGGCGCATGCCGTGCATAAAGATGTATGGTGTGTCTTTTACCATCAACTCTGGATTACCAGTTGATGCCATTTTTAACACAGCAGCTGCAAATAAAACAGGCTGATTCAGAGGTGCATAACAGTGTGAAGAGGAACTAAACAGACTTCTTAAAACTACTGAGCCCGTCTGACATGGACAGAAAACAGAGATGTTATCTCATGGTCACACATTATTAAGCTGAGGTCACAGATCACTAAACAAGATCGCTGCCTTGTGGCCATGTTTTAGTTAAGCACATATTAATGTGCTTAATGTGATTAATTATAATTTAATCCAATTGTATTTTAATGTTGAGATTAATTCTACAGTCAGACCTACAGTTAAGCTCACTGCCAATATCCCCCCAAAAGTGTATAAATTCCCCCATATCGAAAGTATATAAGAGGGGGAATTCCCCCTGTGTTATGAAAAACAGAGAAAGAGCCACACAAAAATCCTACATCTTATTTGCCCATTTAACCCTCCAGTGACTCTGTTGTGATCTGGGCTCCCAAGTGAAAAAACAATGGTCCCAGCTAATATCACTAGCGCATTCTTTATATTTCTCTTTTCTTAAAAAACTAGCCAGGTGTAGGACCTTTCCCTCGATGTCCGAGTACTGGCTGGATGATTACCCGTCACCCAGAAAGGTCTGGATTTACGGTCGACTTTGAGGGCTGTCTGGTATACCCTTGGCCCCCTTGCAGCATCTAACCAGTGTCCATGTGACAGGTCATGGTGTGGTGAACAGACTGGATGGAAATAGCATCTGGACTAGAGCGTGTGTTTATGAGCAGCTGCCAATCCACAGACAGGCCAGTCTGATCTGTCAGCCAAGCCCAGGTCTGGTCTAGACACCCTCGGTCTGTGAAGCTGGCTGTCCCTCTTTACCATAGCATAACTCATTTCTGTAGAGAACGCACTGCAAGCCACTAAAAACATGGGCAAGTGAATTGTCTATGTGCAAATTGTTGCTTATATGTGTCACATTCACAGATGAGGACCTAAGTAAGTTTTAAGTATGCTTACTGTGAAAGTAATATAGTGTACCTTCCCCTTCAAATGCTTTATGAGCATTTATGACTTCCATCTCACCAAATAGAGCAACTTAGCAGGAAGGGCTAGGTTAGGAGGGCTCGACAACACATGCCTCAATACCCACACACTCCTCTACCCTCATGGCGATGTCTTTCAATGATCCCAAGTGTATAAAACTAATGTCTAGACCTGAGGTAAAAGGTAGGGAACTGCTTTTACATTTGTTTACCGTGTTTTACCAGATGTGATTATGAAGGATGCGAACGTTTTAAATAGCAGCCAATCACACATGGACAGTCATAAAACCTAACAAACACAAAATATATACACATATACACACTAGCCAGTGAAAGTCTTCCATTAACACAACAATCTTCTTTTCAACTCTTCTCTAATTATCTTTACAATGCCACAAGATCAGAGTATTCTGAGCTAAGCAAACAACAAAAAATATTCATTAGTGAAGGACTAATGGAATCTTAATGGAAGCTTTAAAGCATTGCAGCTTTTGTGTCTTGGTTTTCTACAAAAGACACCTTCATAAACTAATAATTGGTTATGCTGGATTTCTCTGGAGAGTACAAAGTGAAGCAGAGGTCAGTTTACTTGGCAATGAAATTTGAACTTACTTCCTCTGTTCAATTTTAACATCATGCAGATGCACACTTGTGTTATGGTCTAAAATAACATTTTTTCAAGACAACACACCCCTCTAAAAGTCCGAGCTGGTGTTTGCACGTGTGTATATTTGCGCAAGAGTGTACACTGTCCTGAAACAGTTTTCTTCCTCAACCAATCCACAGCTCTGGGCCCAGGAAGCTGGGCCCTTTGCCATATTCTGAGCCTGCCCACACGTCCGCCTGCCGCCCACCAGGAAGAGGAAATTAGAACCATTCCATCCTGTCATTTCTCCGCCACCAGAGCACATGAAGGAGAGATTGCTGAATGTAGACACTGACCTAACCTAGTCATGTTTTTACTGATGATTTTCTTTACATTGTTTCATAAAATGACAACTTTGTGGGTGAAACAGTGTGACACAAATTTGCTACACAACAACATGCTTGTGCTCTCTTACAAAGCACATTCTTAATCCCATAGAGGAAGTAAAACCTTAACAAGCACTCCAGGAGATGAGTGGGATAGTCCAACCCCACCCTTCAGTACCTCTGCTTTAAAAGCATGTGTGTGTGTGTGTGTGTGTGTCTGTACAAAATCAGACTTCAGGAATGGAATTGCATTCACTACCTCTCAAATGGGGGCGAATAATAGGAATGAGAACAAAATAAACTCTGTTCCAGACACACTCACCACAGCAGCACAGCTCATTCCCACATTCATTTTTACAATTTGTGTTACTAGACTAAAGGCCTTCCTGTGGTCCTACATTACAGTTATAATTTATGTCCCATAAAGGCTCATCAATGCTCCCAATCGGTACGTCCATTTCAGACATTGTCAAACATCACTGCCCACTTACTCCAATGTGTCCTTTAAATGGCATTGTTGTTAGGAAATACATCCAGTAGAGGGCAGTGCAGAGTTTAATGGTCACCTCAGAGTTCTGATGTCAGTTTCAGGTAATAGGAAACATGGTGACAGTGGAAAATACCATGTTAATAACAATCTCAGAAAGAGACTTTAAAAAAGATAGGGCAGTAGATTGGCTGTGCAGACCTCCGCATTCTGCACACTGCAGCTTCTGGTTCTTCTTTGTTGATTTTGTTGGTCAACCAAATGTATTGTGCAACACTGCCCCCATGGTTTCCAGTGGTACTGCTACATTTGCGATGTCTGGCAATATGTCCATAAAAGTACACATGTAACGGGTGCAGATAACTGATGTGTATGCATATTAAGCAATGAAAACAGCATGGTCAGGCTAAAAGAATAAAAGAAGCTATGGCAAACTGGATTTTACCTACCCAAAATTTTGAATTAATTTAAAATGAAAGGGACATCAAGCCATAAAATAGACCAGTCTTTACAATAGTTTTCCAAATTCCTGTAAATATTCTAGTCAAGGAAAAAATTAACTTGTCTTTCTGGCGCATATTCACTACAACTTATCAACACTAGTCATATACAAAGAGTTTTGAAAACTATAGCAGACAAGAAATGTAAAAAATGAGGAAGTAAACAAACAAATTCAATAATTAATAATAATAAATGTGCTTACTTTTTTAGAGGGTCAATAACAGTCTTCTGAATTTGGTTGACCTGTAATAGAAAGAACTGCTGTTAATGCAATCTATACACATAATCAGGGAAAAGATCATACAAATTGTCATTCATTGTCAAAGTGAATTAAACCAGAAATGAACTCCCTTCTACATCTCTTGCTCATTAGCTGCAAGTAATGTTACAGCACAAACACCAACAGTTGTGTATAATTAAAGAATAGCAATCAAAAAAAGGAGGGGGGGGGGGGGGGTTCGAAAGAAACTTTCATGACGTTTACACTTATTGTACACAAGCCCTGAGGAGAAACCCCTGAATATTCATTGAGCTTGCGATACAAAAGGATAGAAATGTCATGGGACAAACATGAAAGAAAAGCCCAACTGATTTTAAATCCTGTGCAGGGTGGGCTGCCTTACAAGATGAAAGTTCTTAACAAACAAACATTTTAACAATAACAGTTTCCCACTTTTTTCCTTTTTCCTTCTGGTTGTCAGAACCGACAGGGGAAGGAAGGAGGGGAAGGGGGGTGTTAAATGGAAATAAATGAACATCACATCTTCAGGCCTCCAGCCTCATAACCAAGTCTCATCGAAAGAAGTTAGTACACAATTTATAAAGTTTCTGGCATAATTTACATTGCTGCTATAAAAATTATAGTTTCAAAAAAGCAAATGTAAAAGAGCTACGTTAACAAGGCAATTGAATCAAGTGCCGAGCATGCAAGGAACAGTAAAATAAATTTAAAGGATGCGAAGCAAAGTGACAGCTGGAGCTGCAACAATGAGCTGCTCCAGTAATCATATGTTCACTTGCTATTGGAAGGACAGTCAATCACACAACAGCAAGGAAGTAAGATCGCAGCTGTGCCGACCATCTATAAGAACATAAAGAAATAGTCAATGCATCACACAGGCAGATTTCCAAGTACAAAATGGTTATTTGTGGTTTGAGGGAAAAGAGAGAACCAATAACAAACAAGTACATGGGAATTCAGATTTTCTTTGTTTTACATATTCACACCCTCTCCCCCTCCCCGACTTGAGCTGCGCTGCTGCTTTTAAGGTGAGAGCATGCAGCGGGGAGGGAGAATAACAGCGGCAGATTTGCTTAAGCATGCTGGTGCCCTCTACCCTCTGCCCCTTCCCACAGAGAGAGAAAGAGAAAGGGAGGAGGGGGGAGGGCAGAGCTATTCCTTGGAGGCCTAGCAAAGCCCGAGGCCGATGCTCAAGCAGCAGTCTCTATCAGTGAGTCACGGGGCAGAGGCCATCCCGGCACACAGGCCTCCCAAAAATATACACAGATCGCAGAGGAAATCAATATCCCTCCAAACGGAGCATCCTCTATAGCGCTGCCGCCATCTACACTGGGGCTCAGCTTCGGTAGCACAGTGCCGGCGGGGCTGTGCGCCCTCCTCAGCCCCAGAAATAAACACACAGACCTGGGCCACTGCTGCCTTCATTATCGCTGCACGTTTTATCTGCTGGCTCTCTCACTTGTGAGCCCTGCGGCATAACATCTCGTCTCAACACGGAGAAGAGCAAAGGGTGCATGCTTTTGTGTCTGTTTTGCTGGAGCAACAAGGTTTGCTGTTGGTGCCGTCAGAAACAGAACCAGCTTGAAGGGAGAAGTCAAGAGTAGTGTTCCAATGAGTTGTGCAGGATTATAAACACCTTGCAAACCTAGAGGTGATACACACTGCAGACTGACCAGAAAGTTCTCACAATCACTATTTTGCCTTGAGCTCACTTTTAGCCACTATACATAAAGGAGCCACACAACTCAGCCCAAATCTGGTACAAAATCTTGAGCTGAGGCAAAGATTTTTATTTGGTTAGACTGAAAAAAAAGCAGAGAAAATCAGGTTAGGATGAGCTGTCAAAATATACTCTTTGATGCAGAACATGCCTTCAGATAACATGAGCAGAAAGGGGTGGACTCAAGAATACAAAACATTGCTTATACGTTTATAGTGTGCAGCAGTGTTGATTTTCTTCAGAATTTGAAAAAAATTGTAACAATGGGGGGAAAAAAAGCTCATTTGACATTATATATCTGAGGAATGTAGTACTCTTGTGAAAACAGGCACACTGGCAGGAGTCTACTCCTGGGAACTCAACCAAGCCATACGCGCCCCAAGTCACAAACCACACGCTCAGTCCAGCCTACATTTTACTTTGTCAATGGCTCCTGTAAAATTTGATGAGCTTTGAGTAAAGTCTGTCTGAAAGAGTGGTATTGTAACCAAGAAGAGTCAAGGACAGAAAAGTAAAAGCAAGACATAGCATTTGTTTATCTCCACCCCAAACTAAGCCATATTTTATATTCATTACAACTTTCCTGTTTGATGGGACACTGAATTGAAGAGTGTGTTTACGGGAATATCTGACCATTCTTCTGTAAGTGCATTTGTGGGGTCGCACACTGATGTTGGAAGAGAAGGCCTGGCTCTCAGTCTCTGCTCTAATTTATCCCACTGGTGTTCTATCGGATTGAGATCAGGTCTTTCTGCAGGCCAGTCAAGCTTATACACACCAGACTATCATCCACGTCTTTATGGACCTTGCTTTGTGCGCTGGTGTACAGTCATGATGGATGAGGAATAGGCTGGCTCCAAACTGTTCCCCCAATGTTGGGAGCTTGGAATTTTCCAAAATGTCTTAGTATGCTCAAGACTTTACAGTTACTTTCACTGGAACTAAGGGGACAAGCCCAGCTCCTGAAAGACAACCCCAAAGCAGCGAGCATTACACCACTGCATCCGATGCTTTGCATTGCACTTAATAATGTACGGCTTGGATGCAGCTGCTCAGCCATGGAAACCCATTCCATTGTTCTTGAGCTAATCTGAAGGCCACATAAAGTTTGAAGGTCTGCAGAAATTGACAGCAGAAATTTGGTGACCTCATCGCACTACGCGCATCGGCATCCGCCGATTCTGCTTTGTCAGTTTATGGATGAATTCACTGAGCTGAGTTACCCATTCTTTCACAAATGTCTGTAAAAGTAGTTTGCATGTGTAGGTGCTTGATTTTATACACCTGTGGCCATGGAAGTGATAGGAATACCTGATTCTCATTATTCGGGTGGG